>CANXYI011531606.1:0-11179 GCA_948208565.1 Hura crepitans
CCACCCCGTTTTCCATAGGATTTTTATTTTATTTGATATGGGTAGTTAAATAATAATAATAATAATAATAATAATAATAATAATAATAATAATAATAATAAACATATATATCAAGAAATTCTATAAATTGCATATTATAGATATTATGCATCATATCAAGATATGTTTGACTTTGTGTATGATTTTACGACTTAACACTTCTATTGTACATGTATACATCTAATATCATGTTGATGCGGTATTTAATGCACTATAACACTTATGAGTTATTATCTATATATGCATGATGGAATTTGATATAGCATGTTATATTGATTACACCACTAAGCTATTACTTAGAGTATCGTGTTTTCTTTACAGTGCATAGGTCTAAGAAGAGCAACCTAAGCTAAAAGCCTTGGTGTGATAAGATCTACAAGAGATGGCTTGTCTTTTGGTATACATTTTGTTGTATATAAATTATGTGATGTAAATGCAGAAGCACTCATATGTTGTAAATCGAAAAAATAGACCTATAATGTATAATTATGTGTTTAAAGCTATCAATGGTTTGTAACCTTATTAAAGATGGTTTTTAGATGATTTACTTGTATGATATCTCTTCCAGAGGTTGAGATCCTGATTTAGTGTTATTGACTAATTTGGAGTGATCAGAGGATCACATAAGTGGTGGATTGAGTTGAAATGATATAGAAGTGTTTAGCTTTAATGTAGGTCACTATTAAAATTTGGGATAATGTCCTAGTATTACCGTTATGCTTCCAAATTTTTGACACGAGAATTCCCAAATTTGCTTTTCTTACTAAGTTTTGAAAAGTTTTATAAACTCACATTTCCATAATCAAAGTATTTTTTTTATTAAGAATGATTATAAACACATTTTTAATATATTATGATATGGTAGTTTAAATATTATGCTTGTGTGCATGCTATCTATTCAGGTTCGACAATCAAATCGAGTAGAGGGTGTGACAAGGCAAAATGGTAATTTTTTTGAAAAGCCAAGGCAAAGTGGGAAATTCACTATTCATGGTCATAAAGAGGAGAGAGACACCTAAGAGTAATGAGGAAGTGACATATGGCATGGTAATGATGAGAAAAGGTGAGAAAAATAAGATTCGGGAGTAGGCCTTAATGAATAGTGACAACAAGGCCATGAATAGTGTTCCCAAGCTGAATGGAGTTAACCTAACCAAAAATTTGTATTATTAATGAGAAGCATTGTGGTGAAATTTGAGGAGCATTTGAGGTCATATAAGGGGTTAAAAATCAAAAACAAAACCTAGATTAGGTGTAATGTGAATAGTGAACCATTCAGAGCTAAATAAAAAAATTCCATAATGTGCTCAAAAAATTCCAATAGTAGCACATCTTGATGGTAAAAAAATTTTATGAAATCCAAAAATCATAGTATTAAAATTTTCTGAACATGAGAGCTATTAGAAAAAAAAATTAGGGAAATAAATTTAATTAAATATGTATATTTATGGAAACATGGAAAAAATGGTTGTATAGGGAGCATTTTTGGCTATTGGATTAAATAGTGCCATGATAAATCTTAGCCATCTAAGTGAAAATCAGGGATTAATGAGGTGGAAATAATTAAATGATATTTTTTAAAAGATAATACACATGGAAAAATCCTAACCATCTGTGTAAATGTTGATTTTTAATTGCAACTATCCATTCACCAAAAAATACATAAATATTAATTAAATATTCATTTGTTTCTAGGCCATACATGTCTTTTCTCCCTTTTCCATAGCTGAAATTCATTCCGCTCTTTCTCCACCATTTTTACACCTTAATTTTACTTAAATAATACATAAAAAGGTCACTCTTTTAGCCTAACACCTTAGCCCCTTTAAATTGGTTGGAAATAAATGAAATTTAGTGGATGAAAATGGAAGAAAGATGGATTTTTTGTTCACTCCAAAGTATGTAAGTTGATCTCAAACCAAATGATTCTTATGAGGTTATTTGTGGTGTAAAAATGGATTTATGGAATTATATGTTGAAGTTTTGTGTATAATGATATTTTTTATGATTTTTATGTGAGGGAATGGTATGAAAGTTTGAGGTTTGAAGGTTTGATAGTGGAGAAGAGTGATGGAAGGGAGATTGAAGAGAATAGAATGAGTTCTACATTGAGAAAAGCTTGTATACAAGGTATGTGCTTTCTAAATTAAGGTTAGTATATGTTCATGGTCTATATGAAGTATGGTGTTAATATGTTGTCTTGGATAAGTAAAATGTATGGATGGGAATGTTATTAAGCTTATGTTAGGATGTTAAGAAGTGAGAAAAACAAGCAAAAAGGAGAAGCAAAATTAAATTAGCATGAGTATATATATTTATGGAACTTTTAAGAGTTAAATGTATTATGGAAGTTGTTATTTTAGCTTGTATAAATAATAGAAGTAGGATTAATGTTAGTAGGTATAACTAAGACTTAAAAAGAACTATATTAAAATGGCTAAAATGACAGAACAAAATAGGTAAGATGAAAAATTTAATGTGGCCAAAATATATGTACTAAGTAACAAAGGATATATTATGGTTAATTAAGTACATAGTGTAATAATTTGTAAATGTAGATATGTAAGAAAATAAAATGAAGTTGAATAAATGCTTATGGCTTAGAATTATAGAATATTCAAAAACATTCAAGTGTGAATATAATGAATATATATGTATATAAATGGATAAATAGTTAATTGAACTAAATTAGGTGTGATTAAAGAGAATAGTAGATATAGTTAAAGGGTGTAGATTGATTAAGTGTAAATATAAGGAAAAATTATAATATATAGGTGTATAAAAGATTAAACGATTAAATGAGTTGATTAAACAAGAATAGAATGGGATTAATTACAAATAAACAATTGAAGAATTAAAGATTTATATAAGAGAAAAGCAATAAGAAGAATTATAGGCTTATATGGAATAAATTACATAACTTAGTTACTATAGGATAGATAAATTAAGGCAAATATGTATACAAGCATAAGATTATAACTAAGTAAAAGAAATTAATTCTGAGGAATAAAAAAAATGTATTATTACGATCATTACCTATATAGAAGCATTGAAATTATAAGATGTATGTATGTTTAAGAATTACATAGTTATTATATTAATAAAAAGAGAATTTTATAGGGTAATTAAACAAACATACAATTAAAGAAATAAAGATTATATAAATATAAAAGGCCTAGTAGGAATTATACAAGATTATGAAAATAATTATATAACTTAATTAAAATATAATAAATATTTTAAGAAGAAAATATGAGAATAAAAAATACATATGAATATGGATATATGACTATCATGAAAATAGTTAATGGAGTCAAGATAAGTATAATTAATGATAATAATTGAGTATTTGGAAAATCATTAGAAAATAAAGGTAAATAAAATATGGGAATTAAATGTACTTAAAAATCATTATGGAAATCTATTAATATGAGTAACATTTCTCGAGAAATAGGTGCATAAAAACTAACTATAATCATTCAAAAGAGTGAATGTAATTAAATCAATAAATTAAGTGTGTAAAATAATGGGGTACATATAAATACAATGGATACAAATGATAATTTTAAAGAAATAGTATGGGTAATGGAAATCTAAGAAAAAAATTATAAATGAATTATGAATAATAATAAATTAATACATAAATATTCATACGATAGTAAATAAAGAAATGCATGATGATGATGAATAATAAAGTAAAGGGATATGTATATAAAAAAAACTAAATAATGGGGAATTAAACAAAGTTAAATCATAGATTAGGAAGGATAAAATATGACAAAGATAAATATGTTGTAAATAATGTAAGTATAGTTAAAAGTCTATCATTTAAAGTCTACTTAAAGTTGTGGGAATATATTGGCCATGATAAATAGTTATAAAAGTAATATTTGTATATTAACAAGATTGAGATATGATGGTGAAAATTATCATAACTTCTTATGACTTGAGTGGAATGGATTATAGAAAAAGGAAATAAAAAGAGAAATGAGTATATGGAATAGAATGATTGGAAAGAGAAATGTAATGAGAATTAAGAATAGCCCATATGAGTTAGACACCCACTGGATAGGTTGACTGGTCAACTAGGGAAGTAGTAGCTAATAGGGCACTTTGGTGTCAGTCACACATGGATATGTTGATATTTGATTATAATGTGGGTGCAGTTGTCGGGAGGTTTAAATGGATAATGCACATATTTCTATGTGAGTGTAGCTGTTGGGAGGTTAAACAAGACCACTACACATATATATTGATGATATTGATACTTATACAAATGCAGCTGCTAGGAGGTCTAATAGAATCACCACACATATTATAAAGTGGGTGTGGCTATTAGGAGGTTCAACAGGGCCACTACACACTTATATTGATATGACATGCTGGTGCAGTAGCTATGAGGTCCAAAATGTTGGCCATTACACATAGTTGAGATCCCATTATCCAGTATTAGGGTTGAGTCTCTCAAGTATAGGCTAGGTTGAATGAATAATGAAATAAAAAATTGGTGGAACCTTAATAAAAGGATACTAGAATGTAAAGATGATATTTTGATTAGTGTACTATATAGAATAGACTGCAT
Organism: Hura crepitans; assembly: GCA_948208565.1. Lineage (NCBI taxonomy): Eukaryota > Viridiplantae > Streptophyta > Magnoliopsida > Malpighiales > Euphorbiaceae > Hura > Hura crepitans. The sequence continues at coordinate 4,622 of CANXYI011531606.1, forward strand.
AAATTTAATGGAAATATTGAGAAGCTTAAGGAATATATTAATAAAAAGAAGTCTAATTCAAGAGAAAAAAGTATACAAATGAGAAGCATGTTATAAATAAAGGAAGATAAAAAATACATATAAACATAGATGATACGAGAATGAGATAACATGGTTGAAAATGCTAAAACAAAGGAGATAGGTTTGAATTATGTCTGTGTATAAATGGAGAATATGGGTAAGACATAGCTATGAGACAAAAAAAGAATATAAGAATACATATGTTTGAATTATAATTAATGGCATAAATAGCATAATGTGTTAAGACATAAAAAGTTAATTATTAAACAAATAAACATAAATACCTAAACATATGCAAGAGAAATAAGGACTATTACATAAAAGGAGGAAACAGAGATTGAAAATCTAATAATAGCATAAAATATAAGTTTCACAAGTTAGAATACACCACTGAGCAAATTTTGCTAAGTGCATTGGCTTTTTGCTAATGCGTAAGTTATTGATTGAGTCGGGCAAGGTGATGGATCTAGTCCCAGCAACAGCAAAAGACTATATGCCAATTAAATAGGTAAAGAGAAGCCCACCATTAGCATTGCTTATATGCTGAATGTGTACTTACATCATTGTTAGGTAATTAACACTTAGAACCATATGTACATGTTTAGTTTATAAGAGATATTGTATATGATACATAACATACGTAAACTAATAGTAGCTTCAGATTATTTGTCCACTAGATAAAGTAGGTAGATGATAGTTGTATTAAATTATTTTTAAATATTAATAATATTTATGTTATGTTTTTGTACGTGTTACTTAATGTGATGAATGCATGTCACATTATAAGTTAAGATAATTTAATTGCTGCATATTATGATAAAATAAGTATATTTAATTAATTAAACCAAGTCAAGCAAGTGAATAATGGAGGAATTAAAAACCAAACTGGACATGTGACATCTTATATTTAAACCAGCTATCAGTTTGATATAAGGGTGTTACATTTAGTGGTATCAGAGCAAGTTTAAGTCTTTCTAGGTATGATATGCCTACATATGTGTGTGACATATGAATGTGCATGTGCATGACATCATGATTAAGTTGTTAGGACATCGATAAAGATATGCTCACCTGCCAATACGAAAATACAGTAAGGAGCCCAAGTAACTATAGAATACTCATAATCACTCAAGAGATATATAGGGATATAAAAGCTTAAAAAATTAGAATACTACTAATGGAGAGATAGATGGTAATAAAGAGAGAATAAACCAAAACAAAAAAAATCAAAGGAAATTAGTGAGTAGGAATGATGGATATTGGTATGGAAAGACTGATCACAATATGAAAAGTAATAAGCTATGAAAGCTATAAATAAATGTATATAACAAATACAATAGTTATTGAAAGAAATTGATAGCAATGAAAATAAGATAGAATTAAAAGTAAATGATGAAAATAATTAGAGATGATCGGAGCCGAAGTAGATTAAAAAAATGATTGTATCAAAGATAAATTATGGAAACTATACATAGGAAAATTGAAGGAAGCATAGAAAGAATAGAGATGGGTATATGAAAGATAGGTGAAGAAGGTAACGTAGGTTGAGTTTAAAGGAAAAATATAGTATAAAACAAGAAAGATATATAATATTGGGTGGTGTTTGGGGATGTTATTAATATAACTAAGAGTTTTAGGGTAATACAATGTTGAAAGAATATAAGGCATAGCAATAAGAGATAAACTATAGAAATTATAAGTAAAGTGGAATTAAAAGAAATGTAGAAAGAATAGAGATAGTATATGGACTATAGGCAAATAAGGCAATATGAGTGGAGTTTAAAAGTAAAGACATAATTAGAATAGAAATGTTTATAATGTTAATGTAATATTACTAGTACAATTGAAAAATCTATGATGATATAGGATCGAAGGACACGTATACAATGATGTCAATGAGAAATAAGGGTTGAGATGGAACTTAATACAGTATGGAGAGGTGTTATTCGAGGATATAGGAATTAATGCTCCTAGTGCACCTAGCAACTTTCCTCGATATCGAGGGCCATTGACATTGATGTGTTATAAGGGGATTAGGTTATGTATGATCGCATTTGATCATTATCATGAAAATCATGCATCATCATGTTGCATTATTATCATTAATGCATATCATCATATGTGTATAGTCACAGTTCAATCATATACTTATGCATATTACCTAGATTGAAATGGAAAGTTGACAAAACACCCTTATATGAGTATAATCTATAGGATAAAGATTGTGGTGATTAATAACATATTAGAACAAGGATAACAATTGTAGATAAGCATAAAACTAAGACAAAAAAAGAGTATCTTTAGTCTTATACAAAATTAAAGAGGGAAAGTTAGCGAAATTTCGGGGACAAAATTTCCTAAGAGGGGAAGGATAGTTATGCCTCGACTTTAGGCTCAATTTTTCATAAGGTTAGAACAAGAATTTGAAAAAAAAATAGGGAGTGAAATAGATGCACGGATTGATTAGAGTTAGTTGGCATGAATAACGGAGTGAAAATCGACTAAAGGCAAAATGGTAATTTTGTTGAAAGCCAAGGGCAGTGTCACACCCTTACTCGATTTTTGAAGAAACCTAATAAGAGAGTGAACTCCCCCTAAGGTCACCCATCCTCAGATTTCCCTAAGGGTGATTCTTTTAACTTCTATTAATTTATTTTGTTTTTCTATTTATGTCTAAAATTTTTTTTGTCTTTTCTCTATGTTCATTTCATTACAGCCAAAATACATAGTGAAAACCTTTTGTTTCATCAGAAAATCTTTTTACAGAAAATCGAATAGCATACCAGCTGTCCGAGTTAAAAAATGAAAATTTTCCTATCATAAAAACATACTTCAAAATATTTCATACGTCATTCCTCATCTCCTAGACCTTTTTAGTCCTCCAAAGTCATCAACATACACAATCACACATGCACAGTAAACATATTAAATCAGCACTTAAACCACAGCATCTCAAACCCGTCATCATCAAAGAAATTCAAACAATTCAATAGTTTATATACATATTATAGATATAAAGTCATTTTGGTTCATCATTCACATTTTACAAACATTTTATATATAATTCCTTATACATCCCCAAAACCCCAATATTATCTATTACATGAGTACACATTATAACTTTACAAAAAAACGATAAGAAATAGTACCCTAAAACTTTGTCCTTCAGCTACAGTGGCTTTTGACTTCTCGTACTTCTTTAACTTTTACTACACATCAGAACACCGATACACTGAGTATAACTTAGCGGTGAATTTTGAATAAAACATATGCATGCTTCACACTCACACATGCATTCATCTAATTTTGATCATTCACAGCAATTCAATATTCTTTAACAAGCAATTACAGTAATATCATGCATTACATCATAATTTGCATTCTCATTATTCATCTATGGTAATTTCATATACATTCATTGTTATTTCATGCCAAGTTTTCATTTGATTTTAACCTTTATAACATTCCATTTATTTTTAATTAACAGGCCCATACCGATAAACTACACTTAAGTACACTGGATAGTAGAATCTTGTTTGTGTAGTGGTCTATATTTTAGACCATCACCATAATTACACCAACATCATAATGTGCATTGGTTCTATGAACCAAAATGTGGCTGCACCTGCCTATGATAGTTATGTAGTGGCTCTAAAAACCAAAATGCTGATGCACCAGCCTATAAAAATATTGTTCAGTGGCTCCAAATGAACCATAATGATTGCACCCACCCATAGTCATGATAAAATTGGTATTAATCTAAATAATCAAACCTATCAGGTGCTTTATTCCTAGTTAATCAGTTAACCCATCCAGTGGGTGTCTAACTATACAAGCCTTCTATCTATTTTTATTTTTCATTCAGGTTTAGGTAATTTTCTATTATTTAAACTCATTTTTCGTTATCCTTTTCATCATTCTTCTTTCTAAGTGATTTACATAATCATTGGTCATGGCAATTTCCCTTAGCTTCCTGCCAAGTTTTCATCATATTTCTTCATTTATTTCATGATCATTATTAGTCACATTTTCTAAGTCTTATTACACATATCATGTGCATTAATTCTCATGACATACTTTTTATGTCAATAGTCAGTCTCATTAGTTTTCATTCACTTTTTTTATGTGCCTTCTTAGTTCTCATTTTCTTTAAAATATTATGCCATTTCACATCTATGCAAACACATCACATGTCTTAGCCATATTAGGTCTTATAATATATATATTCATTTCATTCCATTTTGCTACCATTTCATACATACATGATCAATACACATACACACACTTGATGCACACCTTTCGGCCACTTCATGCTTCATACTTTCCATATTCATTTTCAACTAATTTATCACAAATCTATGCTTTATATACACATACACATACTATACATTAATATATCTTAATCTCATACACATTAATGGCCATTTCACATACACACATTCATAATACATATTTTAGCCACTTTAAGTCTCTCAACAAACACATTCCTTTTACTACATTTCATCACATTTTTATACATTATACATCACATTCATTGTTATATTATTCATTCACATAAATTAACATCCACTATTTACACATACTTCATCCATACATCTTTCAGCCATTCTAGAATGTATATCAATCATATTCATTTCAAGCCTTTTTATACCATTTCCTTCATTATTCATACACATACATCATATTGATCATTATATCATTCATTTACTTACATAAACATACACCATTCTCACTTATAATATACATGCATCATTTGGCCATTGCTCAACCATCATTATACACATTCCATTATTATCATTTATTCACATTTCTATCATTCAAACACATTTTTACACCAAATACATCAATTACATCCTATAAATACATACATTTTCATATCATTCTCATAATTCCATATAAGTTTACATACCAAAATTCATACAATGCTAATGCATATGTTTTCAATTCAAATTCACATACCTTTATGAAGACAATTCACCACTTTCTAAGGCTCTTTCTAGCCTTGTTCCTCTTTCTCCTTCTTTTTTCCTACATACACTTTACTAGAATTTATAAAAATTCCAAAAAATCTATTTTAACTCTAAACTTCATTCTAATTACACCTAGATTCTTCGAATAACCTCTAATTTTCATAACTGAAATAAAAATTGAGATTTCTCTACTTACACTTAATAATATCACTATTCACCAATGAGAAATTCTCTCATTCTATGCCTCTTTTTGATGAAATTCCACTTATATATGCTTATCTATGGTGTGAAGGGAATTTTAAAGGAGTTAATTGCTTGGATAGTAGAGAAATGGAGGATTTAAGAGAGAGTAAGAGAGAAAAATGTGAGGGACAAAGAAAATAAAATGGCATCAGGAAATTGGAAGAAAATGGAAGAAGATGAGCTTATTGGTGCATAATGGGCCTTGTTACACTTGATTCATGCTTTATGTAAGTGGTCTTTGGGCCCATTTCATTTATTCTCAATTCGCATGCTCGATTTAATTTGATTTTTGCATCAAGTTTTAAAAATTCATATTAATTTCTGTGGACTTTTAAAAATATTGTTCTTAGTGTCAAAATCCATCATTTAATCTCATTAAAGGTCTCATAAATTCTTGAGTCAAAATTCCATAGTCAACCTGGCTACTATTCACTCACGAAATCTAAAAATTTTGAATAAATAGTAAATGACCTCTAAATATTAAAATTCTTTCTCCAATGGACTCATTAGAATTTTTGACCTTTAGGGTGTGTTATTTTTGGGTCCATCCGATCACATCCCAGACCATTCCCAGCACAAACCTAACTAAGGTCACTATTCACTTTCTTACAGCCTATTATGATTTATTGGTTCTATTAAATCTTTTCATTCATTCATTTTCATCATTTTATGGCTCACTAAAGTTTTATGAGTAATAATTGCCCTTTCTTGCCATGACACAATGCCCCAACCTTCTGAAAATACTATTCATGGCTCAAAATGTACTATTTATGAAATGGTGTTCCGCGAGTGTTACATTTCTTCCCCTCTTAATTAAATTTCATCCTCAAAATTACCTAAAGAAAATAGCTATGGGTATTGAGCCTATATCTGTTCTTCACTCTCTCACGTTGCTTCCTCTGTGTTATGGTGCTTCCACAACACTTTCACTAATGGTATTGTTTTATTCCTCAACTGCTTGACTTTTCTTGCTAGAATCTATACTGGTTCTTCTTTATAAGACAAGTATAGTTGTACTTGCACTTCCTTTGCTGATATCACATGTGTTGGGTCTGATTGATATCTCTTCAGCATCAATACATGAAACACATCATGTATCTGCTGTATTTCTGACAGCAATGCTAGCCAACAAGCCATTGGACCCACATGCTCTATAATCTCATATGGTCTCATAAATCTCGGACTCAATTTCCCTTTCTTGCCAAATCACAATATCTTCTTCCATAGAGATACTTTCAAGAAAACTCTATCACCAACTTCATATTCTATGTCTCGTCTTTTCAAG
>CANXYI011531637.1:0-10205 GCA_948208565.1 Hura crepitans
TATTCAGGAATCTCTAGCTAGAGTGAAATGCACTGTGAATGGGATTCACAAGGGCATTTTGGGAATAAAGATAATGTCATTAGAACAACATATTCAATTCTTAATTAGAAATAATTAAGCATTGAGTTGACACAAATTGTAACACCCCCTTACCAGATTCTTGAAGAAACCTGAAAGGTGATGCACTTCCTGACAAGTCACTAATCCTAGGATTACTCCAAGGTAAAACTCCATAACACTAATGGACTACTCTAGAACTCTATCAGATATTACTTAGATGTTTGATCTAATCCTCAATCATATTGATACATGGTTTGATGAACTTAAAAAAGCCATTTATAGACACTATACAGGTCATAAAAAAATTGGGCAGCATAATGGCTACTTGGGTGGCATACTAAAATTTTTTTACCTGTTAAAAATACTTCTATAACCAAATAACCCATAAACCTCCATCTGAACCCTTCTGGTCACCTAGTCAATCATCAACACACATCATACACATATTAGAATCATACACACAGGGCCTCAAGCCCACAGTTATCAAACTACACATAAACTAAGCAAACACCACACCTACTTATGTATATCACATTCAGGTTATAAATACAGACATAGCAGCTTCTAAGCATGCTAACCCAAACCTATAGGATTTACATGAGTGCCACTACTAAAAGAAGAAAAATTACTTCCTTTACCCTTCAACTCTTGTATGGCTACACTGTATGATCACCGAGGTTGGGTTACTTATCCTTGTTACCTATGCACCACAAAATAGGTACGCTGAGTATAAACTCAATAAGTGAATCTAAACCATTTAAAACATGCATTAACACACATATGAAAACATAATAATGGCTTCGGTGTAGTGTGTGAGCAACATGCTAAATGATTGATGTCATTCAGATAATATGTCATATTTTCTTCAAAATTAACAAAATGCCACTGTAGTGTATTTATTAAAATTTACTGTCAGAAATTACCTTAAATTAATTTAAATTAACATTTTCCACTATTTTAAGTCCTTTTTATAAGCCCGACAAGATAGACAACACTTATAAACACTGGACTAAGAAGGAAGTAAAAAGTGTACAATGGCCCACATTATAGACCCTAACCACTATACTGACCTGATATAGCCTATAGGGATCAATTCATAAGAACCTCTAAAGAGGCAAAAATACTAAGTAACTATGTATAGGGATCGGTCTATAGACCTCTTAAGGACACTAATCAAGTCAAATATATCTTTCTAGTTTGCCCAGCAGACTAATGCAATGGCCCCTTAAGGGACCTTCATCACAGCACTGGCATAGTGTGATATCCAATCAATAAAAAAGAATGTCTACCCTATAAACTAGTGCAGTGGCTTAATTATAAACCTCAGGCACTACACCAGCCTTATTAGATAACCAAAAAATTTGGCAGCTACTAATCCCTAAGTTGACTAGTTAACCCATCTAGTGGGTGTCTAACTAATGGGCCATTTGACTTCATCTTAAGTTTATTTCTTTACTAATCATATTTTTACATAATTATAAGTTGAAAAACATATAGATAAAATTTTTATCAAATAGTCTCTTTTTTACCTGGATAGTTACAGGTCATTTTTAGCCTTGCCGAGCAATTACAGTTAAAAGTTTCTATCACATTTTAACCCATTTCTGAAGGCATAATTACAAGTATGTTAAATCTAGTCTAGCCCATTATTTGACTCAATTATTTACATGTTAAACTACTATTTTAATTATAGTCCCAAAATCATGTTTTTACGGAATAGTTATAGGTCATTTTTTCTAATTATGACAGCCATTTTAGGTTCATTTTATGTCATTTTTAATGCTAACTACACCAATGATCACACATTTCCTTAGGCCTAAGGCCAAACTCAAATAAGGATATCAATTTGCCATACAAATGGCTTACATACCAAGGTACATAAACATCATATATTATGTCACTTTAAGGTACAATTTCATGGCTAAAACTAGTCCATTTTCAAGGCCAATTTTCATGCCCTTTTTAGCCAATTTTAGGCTTACTTTTCAACCCTTTTTCTATCCTTTAAAAGTGTCTCACATGTTATCCATTTCATGCCATACGAATCATACATATCAACCAAAATCATGCCATATACATAATGCCACATTTATGACACAAATGTCATGCCATTACATATAAAAGTGCTAGCTAGGCCATACCTCGTTTTCATGCCAATTTACCTTGTAAAGCTTTCAGCCACAAGTCTTAAGTTGCCTTATACATGCTTTCTATCACATTAAGGCATACTTATACAGACTTAGACATCACACAAGCATACCTATATACTCATTGTGCCATTGCTATGCAAACAAAGCCAATACAAGCCTTATATATGCCTCAACCACACTAAGCACTCACACACATAAGCTTTATTCATTAAGCTTATCACCTACCCCTAAAATGCCATCACTAATAAGCCAATTCCCATACAATTTGCCATGCTAACTTGCCATACACCTAGCCTACATGCCAAGCGCACCTCTTGGCCAACTAAGGCCTAAGATCAACACTCCTAATTCTTACCACATACAATTACAATTCATGCATTTTCATGGCAAACGCATTAGAAATCATGCCAAAATCACCTTAAAATAAGCTATACACACACCTACGCACACCTCTTAGCTAAATAAGGACTTAGACCTTCCATTCTTTTTTTTCACCAAATCATCACTCCAATCATACATTTCATACACAAATAACACAAATATATGCCTAATTCATAACTACATACACCTTAACCACAATTGCCATCAATTCCATACAAGATTTTTATACCTTTTTCATACAAATTCCATATCACATGCCTTTAATGCTTTAAATTCACTTACCTTCAAATCAAAGGAATTGAATTCCACACTTCAAGCTTGAAGGAAGTCACCAATTCCTCAACTTCTCCCTAAACTTCCATACATGCCCATTCTCATTTAAATATTCACCAAAAATCACACACACCTCCAAATTAAATTCCAATCATATAAGTGTTCTTAGAATTATCAAATCCCTTAGGAAATAAATTAAAAAGGCTAGAATTACTTACACATAAGAAGTTGCTCTTTTAGTACTCTTTGATGTATGCCTTGGCTTCCTTGAATTTTCTTGCACTCTAGGGGCTTTTACAACTTCTAACACCTTCACAAGTCAATCTCTAACACATTAAGATCATTTTTAGTGGTAATAGACATAGAAAAAGCTTCCTTAAAGTAGAAAAAGATTCCTTAAAGCTATAAAAATAGAGGGGAGAAGCAAAAGTTGGCGTCGGACAGCAAATGGAAGAAAGGAAGGAGAAAGAAGGAGGGGTGAGTGGATGTGGCTAAGTGGCCACCTAGGTGTCACCTTGGGCCTTTTATAGTGGCTAAGGTGGCATGGGTGGGGCCCACATGACACCCAAACAACCCAAAAAAACCTTAATTTTGGTACAAACTTTGGGGAATTTTAAAAAATCACTCGGACCTCAAAAAAACATTATGTTTATTTTAAAAATCCTTGACTAGTACCATTTAGAGGCTCGTAAAATTTCACAACCAAATTCCACCGACAGGATAGTTAACCAACTACCTAAATTTATGTGCAAAACCTCAAAATTAAGAAAATTTACAAACGACCTTAGATTTCAAAAATTCTTTCACCAATGGAGTCAAGTAATTTTTAACCTTCAGGTTATGGCATTTTCAAGTCTGTCTAGGCACATCTCAGGTCTTTCTTAGCCTGACTCAATTTGATCCTATAGCCTACTATGTTATAGCCTAAAATAATTTATGGGCTCTGCTAAATCTTTAAATTAAGTCAATTTCATCATTTTATGGCCCTTTGAAGTTTCATGACCACTACCCCTACCTCTAACCTTATGAAGATAACTCAACACTCTAGAACACTTTTTGAGCTCAATGGTACTATTCATAGAGCCTCAACTTATGAGTATTATAATTCATTTCCCTTTAAGAAATTTCATCCTTAAAATTACCTGGAGTGAAAAGGTGTGAATACTAAGCCATCATCTACTCTTTAGGCTCCTAGGTAGCTTCTTTTACATTGTGATGTTGCCAAAGGACTTTAACTAAAGGAATGGCCTTATTCCTCAACTGTTTCACTTCTTTGGCCAATATTTGTATAGGTTCTTCTTTATAGCTCAAGTCTAGTTGTAGTTCCACATCTATTATTGGTATTATGTGGAAAGGATTTGATATATATCGCCTTAGCCTTGAGACATGAAACACATTATGAATCTATTACAGTCCAAGTGGTAAAGCTAGCCTATATGCTAAAGGTCCCACTCTCTCTATGATGTATATGGTCCAATGAATCTGGGGCTCAGCTTCCTCTTCTTCCCAAATCTAAGGACCTTTTTCTACGGGGACACCTTTAAGAACACTCTTTCTCCAATAACATACTTAATATCCCTCCATTTCAGAATAGCATAGGATTTTTGCCTATTAGCTGCAACTTTTAGTCTCTCTCTAATAACCTTAACATTTTCCTCAGCATCTCTAATTAGATCAACCCCTAATATCTTATTTTCCCCAATCTCACTCTAACACAAAAGAGTTCTACACTTTTTGCCATACAATACTTCATAGAGGGCCATGCCCAAGCTAGTCTGATAGCTATTGTTCTAAGCAAACTTAACTAAAGACAAGTACTAATCCCAACTGCCTTTAAATTCAATGGTGCAACTATGTAACATATCCTCAAGCACTTGTATCACCCTCTCTAACTGTCTATCTGTCTAAGGTTGGAAGGCTATACTGTAGCTCAATCTAGTGCCTAAGGCTTTAAGTAACTTTTTCTAAAACTTGGAAGTGAATCAAAGATCTCTATTAGAAATGATTGCCATATGTATCCCATGAAGTCTAACAATCTTATCAATGTACAATTTAGCGAACTTTTCTAGGGAGTAGTTTATTCTGATTGGGATGAAGTCAGTTGTCTTGGTCAGTCTATCAACAATCACCCACATAGCATCACATTTGCCTCTGGTCAAAGGCAATCCCATTACAAAATCTATTGTTACATTTTCCCACTTTCACTTTAGTATTGCTATAGGATGTAGTGATCCAAAAGTAACCCGATGCTCAGCCTTTACCTACTGATATGTCAAACACTTAGCAACATACTCTACCATATCTCTCTTCATACCTGACCACCAATACTAAGGCTTCAAGTCTAAATACATCATAGTACTACTAGAGTGCATAGAGTTAAGAGCTTCATAAGCCTCATTCAGTATCTGTAACCTTAAGTCATCTATACTAGGTACACACAACATACCCTAATAATACAAACATCCATTCTCTCTCAAATTAAATCTTAGTGCCTTCCCCACTTTAACTTTATTTAATAGTTGTATCAGTGACTCATGTCTACCTTGTGCTTCCTTTATCTACTATTTGAAGTCAGGTTTAATTTGTAACTCAGCTAATACAACATTCTTCTTGGTGTACTACAATTTAGCATTCATAGATCTCAAAGTCACCATGAATTTCCTGCTCAAGACGTTTGTTACCATATTAGATTTTCCTAAGCTATAATCTATTAAGCAATCATAATCTTTAATCAGCTCCAGCCATCTTCTTTACCTCAAGTTCAATTCCTTTTGAGTGAGTAGGTATTTTAGACTCTTGTGATTAATGTAAATGTAACATTTCTCACCATATAAGTAGTGCCTCTAAATTTTCAAAGCAAACACAATAGTAGCTAGCTCCAACTTATGAGTAGGGTAATTCTTCTCATGTGGTTTTAACTAGGGTAATTCTTCTCATGTCGTTTTAACTATCTGGAAGCATAGGCTATTACCTTTCCTTTTTACATCAGCACACAACCTAAGCCATTAAGTGAGGCATCACTATACACTATAAAGTCCTTACCCTATTCAGGCTAAATCAGAGCTGATGTCAACATCTTTTTTAGCTTCTCAAAACTAGCCTGACATGTGTCATCCCACTCAAATTTCACATTTTTCCTAACCATCTTGTTAAAGGGGTTGTAATTAAAAAGAATCCCTTTACAAACCTCGTGTAATACCTAGTTAATCCTAAGAAACTTCATATCTCTATCACATTCCTCGAAGGTTCCCATTCTAACACTGCCTTAACCTTGTTAGGGTCTACTTTGATGCCTTTTGCTGACATTATGTGTCTTAGAAAAGCTACTTTAGTCAAATAAAAGTGACATTTACTTAGCTTGGCATAGAACTATCTCTCTATTAGAGTCTGTAACACAACCTTGAGATGTTGTTCATGTTCCTCCCTAGTCTTAAAGTATACTAGAATATCATCAATGAATACTATTACAAATTGATCCAGATAAGGTTAAAATACTCTGTTCATTAAGTCTATAAAGGCTACCGAGGCATTTGTCAGACTAAAAGGCATTACAAAGAATTCATAGTGCCCATATCCAGTTTTAAATGCAATCTTAGGAATATCAACTTCTTTAACCTCAGCTGATGGTATCCAGATCTCAAGTCGATCTTGGAAAATAGACCTGCACCTCTTAACTGATTAACAGATGCTCCCCAAGGTGAAACACTAGGTCTAATGAAACCCTTATCTAATAGTTCCCTTAATCATACCTTCAATTCTTTCAACTCAGTAGGTGTCATTTGGTAAGGAGTAATATAAATAGAAGTTATGCAAGGATACACCTCTATTTCAAAATCAAGCTCTTGCTATGGGGGCAAATTGGCAACTCATTAGGAAACACTCTAAGAAACTCAAACACTATAGGAATCTGTTCAAGTATTGGGGTGGAAGCATTAATTTCAATGACATAGGCTAAATAGGCTTCGTACCCTTTTTGAATTAGTTTCTTTGTTGTAACAGCTAAAATGAGATTATTCACACTATTTATATCACCCACAATTGTCACTATTTGTTCCTATGTAGTCTAAAAAGTCAATTTCTTATTTTTATAGTCAAGTATAGCTCGATGCTCTAACAAACAATCCATTCCCAAAATCACATCAAACTCATGAATAGGTAGTCCAATCAAATCCACAAGAAACAAACAATCCTATATCACTAGAGGACATTGTCTATACACTTTATTCAAATGCACACTCTGCCCTATAGGATTACTAACTTGTATATCTATGTTCACATACTTATATTTCAATCCTTTATCATGTGTTGATGTGGTGCATACATATGAATTTGTTGATCTTAGATCTACCAAAGCCAAAACTGGGACATTAAATAAGTAAAAAGTACCAGTTGTGACATCTAGTGCTACTGCCTCCTCTTTTGCTCTGACAGCATACTGCCTAGCTAGGGCATAGGCTTCTAATCTAGTCCCCTAATTAGGACTAAGTAGATCCCCTGTACTCTATCTCTGACCCCTATTCTGAGGTGTAACTACAAATGCCTAAGTGTGAGCACCCTCAAGCTATCTCTAAGGACACTCTCTCTAGTAGTGGTCCTTGCCACTACAAGTAAAGCACTCTCCTCTTGTACCAAATCTATATTGTCCCCAATGCTTTTTGTTACATGTATTATAGGTCAGGGGTTTATTCTTATTACTTGAAGGACCAGAGGTACTAATAGCTTTAGGAGGCAATCGAGGTTTGATTGTGGAAGCTTGCCCATATCTCTAAGATTGTACCTATTTTAGTGCCTAATGCACAAATTGGAATTGAAATGGTGTCTCTCTCCTTCTCTTACTATCACCTAGGGTTGCACTGGAGTGCCCCGTAGTAAAATATCTCTTTCTCTAGAAAATTTCTCTTTTTTTATACCATTTCCTCTATGTCACAGCTAGATGCCACTAATACAACAAAGTTTATTACCCTAGGGTTTGCTATCTACATTCTCAACTCCACATTCAACCCCTTCAGAAACCTTTTACACTTTCCTCTTTATTAGGTATGAACTCCTCTGTGTATCTAATCAGCTAGGTAAAATCTTTCTCATATTCAGCCATTGTCTTCTTACCTTCTTTCAAATCTAAGAATTCATACCTCCTCTTATCCTTATAGGACTCAGGGATATATCTTTTTCTAAATTCTATCAAGAAAAATTCCCATGTGAGCTCTATCATTGGCTTCCTCCTTCTAATAGTATCGCACCAATGGTATACCTTTTCCTGCAGGAGGCAAGTTGTACACTTCATACTATCTTTTTCTGAGCATTCTAGCTGTTCCAAAATCTTGAAAGTCCCCTCTAACTAGTACTCCACTCATGATACACCATCCTCATTCGCGCCTAGGAAATCCATAGCTCCTATCTTTTTGATTCTCTCTAATGGTTTCTTCTGCATAAGAGCTGGGGGTGTTGGAGGTATTGTAGTTAGTAGAGGAGGTGGAGGTGGAGTAGCAGGTGTACAGGTGTGTCTCAACAAATTTACTACTAGGTGCAACAAAGTTAGAGACACCTCTATCTATGGATATACCTGAGGTTATGGCCTATGTGTAGCATCACTAAGCTCAGGAGTAGCTGCATTATCTGCCCCATGTATTATAGCTAGAGCATAGCTGCCACTTCTTCTTCTTTTTCCTCTGATGGTTTATTAGCCATCTCGTATTTCAATAGAAATTACAGAGCTTATCAGCGTCTGTGTAGTGTAGCATATCACATAACCAACCTTAGACTCCATAACTCATGTAAATTACTTAGGAATTTTAAACCTAGGCTTTGATACCACCAAATGTAATAGCCCCTACCAAATTCTTGAAGAAACCTGATAGGCAGTGCACTTCCTGATAGTTTACCCATCCTAGGATTGCTCTAAGAAAAAACTCTTTAACACTTATGGACTATTCTAAAACTCTATTAGATTTACTTAGATGTCTGATCTAATCTTTAATCATATTCATACATGGTCTGATAGACTTAGAAAAGCCATTTACAAAAACTATACAGGTCACAAAAAATTGGGCAGCATAACGGCTACTCAGGTGACATAAAAAAATTTTTCACCTATTAAAAACACTTCTTTAAGCAAACAACTCATAAACCACCATCCAGACCCTTCTAGTCCCTCAGTTAATCATTAACACATATTAAACACACATCAAAATCACACACATAGGACCTCAGGCCCATAATTATCAAACCACACACAAACCAAGCAAACACCACACCTGCTTATATACATCACATTCAGGTTATAAATATAGATATAGTAGCTTTTAAACATGCTAACCTAAACCTATAGGATTTACATGAGTGTCACTACTAAAAGAAGAAAAACTACTTCCTTTACCCTTCAACTCTTATATGGCTACACTACACGTTCACCGAGGCTACCTTGCTTATCCTTTTATCTATGCACCACAACATAGGTACGCTAAGTATAAACTCAATAAGTGAATCTAAGCCATTTAAAACATGTATTAACACACATATGCAAGCATAATAATGGCCTAGGTGTGGTGTGACCAATATGCTAGATGATTGATGTCATTCAGATGATGTCATATTTTCTTTAAAATTATCAAAATGCCATTGTAGTGTATTTATTAAAATTTACTATCAGAAATTATCTTAAATTAATATAAATTAACATTTTTCACTATTTTAAGTCTTTTTCATAAGCCCGACTAGATAGACGACACTTACAGACACTGGAACAAAAAGGAACTAAAAAATGTGCAGTGGCCCACATTTTAGACCCTGACCACTGCACCAACCTAATATAGCCTATAGGGATTAGTTCATAGGAACCTCCCAATTGGCAAAATACTGAGTAATTATGCATAGGGATTAGTCTTTAGAACTTCCAAGGGCACTGATCATGTCAAATATGTCTTCTGGGTCTGCCTAGTAGACTAGTGAGTAGCCCCTCTAAGGACCTTTGTCGTTGCACTGGCATAGTCAGGTATCTAATCAACAATGAAGAGTGTTTACCCTACAAACTAGTGTAGTGACTCAATTATAAACCTCGGCCGGTGCATTGGCCTTGTCTGATAACCAGACAGTCTGGCAGTTACTAATCTCTAAGTTGACTGGTCAACCCATCTAGTGGGTGTCTAACTAATGGGCCATCTGACTTCATTTTAAGTTTATTTCTTTACTGGTCATCTTTTTATAATATTATAAGTTGAAAAATAGATTAGTGAAATTTTTAACAAACATTTTATTTTTAACCCTTGTGAGGTTCCTATGAATTGATCCCTAGAGGCTATATTAGGCCAGTGCACTAGTCAGCTTCCAAAATGTGGGCCACTG
>CANXYI011531646.1:0-13027 GCA_948208565.1 Hura crepitans
CAAGGTGAGTTTTCATGCTTCTCCTTTGGATTTTCTTAGTTTTTATTAGCTAGAAGTTCTTCTTAGTGATTCTTAACTTCTATGGGGACATGCATGGCTTTGGTTTAAGGTGAATTAGGGTAAGGAAGGGTATGAAAAGCAAGGGAAAAAGTCATCGTAGGGCTGAAATAGAAGCTGGCAACCTTAGAGTGGTGGTGATTACATGTTCAAGTGAAGAAGGTAACTGAATTTAATCATTCACTTCATGTCTTCAAAATTTTAGTAGCCTCTCCTTAGGTTTAAGAATGAGTTAAGCATGTAAAATAGCCTATAAAGGTAGATGTTTTGAGATATGGTGGTATATAGTTTATTGAAGTGTAAATTATATGGTTACTTGATGAAAAAATGCAATATAGATGCTAACCATGTAGTGGTTAAGGTATTCATGGTGTTTAGGGTGTGTTAATAATGCTTACTTTGTGATTAGGGTGCTTGCAGTATGAATTGATGAGTTGAAGTTAGCATGTAATTGAATTTCTTGTAAATTGATGGAAGAACACATGTTAGTTTAGAGGGTATGTATAGCTGAGGGTTATGTCAACTTTGTGCATGTGTATGGTTTGTTTTAATGGCCCTATAGAGTGGTTAATGTATGAATTAGTGATATGTTATGTGAGAAGGGGGATATATGCATGAATAGGTGGTGATTTCACTATGGTTGAGACATTTAATGCATGTACAGTGGCATGGTATGCATGATACATGGTATATAGATGTATGTGAATATTGGCATGGTAATACTTGGAATGTATGTATGATAAGTGATATCTAAATGCATGATTTGACCATGAATTCTTTAATGGCTAAGAGGTATATATGGTATGGGGAGGCTTGGTACGTGTGGCATGTGGGCAAGTTAATGTGCTTAGTTAATATAAGTTAAAGTGAATGAAATAGCATGATGTTACTTAGGAATAAACATAGTTAATGTGCACCTTAAAATGGCTTGATATCTATAAAGAAAAAGACTTGGAAATGGTGTGGACATGACCTTTAGAATTGATTTGAAATTAAAGGTAAAAAGAGTGCACAATGTACTTCAATTTATGCGCCTAAAATGGCTAGTATGGGATGAACTTTTGAAATGGCATTTTGAAATATATTTTTGCCTTTTGTATGGCCTAAGTTGTGATTGGCTTTAGGTCTATGAATACATGACATAATTACTGAAAAATGCAATCGAAAATAAGGTAAAACAGACTTCAAAAGGTTAATAAAACATAGCTACAATGACCTATAACTGTTCTAAATAACCATTTCCTGAATTAATAAATACCTTGCATAGTAAGTGGCTTGAACTTGTGAAATGTTTATGAAATTGAAGCTAGCATAATATATGATAATTATTAGTAATTGTGCCTTGAATAATATTTTTCTGATAGTTTACCCGGTACAACCTATTTATGGCTATACCAGACCGGGATAATTTCCAACTATGTTATAAAAATGACAATTGTATATTTTTTTATATTTTAATATTTTAAGAAGTTACTTAGTAAGAAAGTAGACACTAATTAAGGTTAATAGCCACTAGTTAGACACTCGCTAGATTGGTTGACGGGTCAAACTTAGGGATTTTTTACAGTTGCTACACTATCTAATTTTCATACAAGGTTGGTACAACGGCGTAGGTCCCCACTGAGGCCACTTACTAATTTATTGGATAGACTAGTCTACTGGGCAGACACATCCACTTTACCACTAATCATTTATATGATGCCGGTGTTGTGGTGCAGGTCCTTAAGGGCTACTGTACTAGTCTGCTAGACAGACCAGTCTATTAGCTGGGCAAACCCTTTTATTTACACCTTGCATGCCAAGATTTAATTAAGCCGGTGAAGCAACACAAGTTTAAAATGAGAACAACTACACTAGATTATTATTTTTCCCTTTAGATCTAGTGTCTATTAAGAATGTCTCCTGAGTTGGGTGAGTTAAAGTAATTAAACAAGATTAATAAATTCATATATGACTATGAAGATAGATATAAGGGCATTTTAGTAATTTTTACTGATAATAAATAAATGCTTAAAAGGGTATAGTATATGAATGAAGTGACTAATAATGACTAAAGACATAAATTATATGCCTTGTGGTGAATTAATTATATAATTATGAGCAAAAATACCTTAGGGGTGAAATTGTAATTATGCATGTTAGTTTCTTCAACTGAATTGGGATATTAGTATAAAAGCAGATTGAAAGTATAATATATGGATTAACCTTTGGATATGGCTTTAATGATTGAATTCACCACTAAGTTTTTATACTCAGCATACCTATTTCGGTGCACAGCTACCCAAATAGAGGTGTCACCTCATAAAGTATACAGTAGAGTTCAGAGGTCATATTGAGAAGACTAATCATATATAGATGTATGGTTTTACCCTCTATGTACTTAGGTGAGGGATATAAGTGTGATGTATATAAGGGACACAGGGTAGTATCTATATGAATAAGTTATTCTATAATAATCCCTGTGATGGTTTTCTTATTTTCATGTGATATGTATGCATGCTTGTGAGTTTGAGGCTTTGTATGTTTTTATTGTGGCCTGAGGCCTGTGACTACTATGTGTTAGGTGATATTAGAATGATGATCTTTGGGGGACCAGAAAGGTATAAGAGATGTGATGTATAATATTGAAGAATTTACAGGTAGTTATGAATTTTGGGATAGTGTCCAAGGCGGTCATTATGCTATTAGATTTTTAGATAATACCAGATGGTGTTAAATTCTTTCTGTGATGGTTGAAACATGATAGTATGAACTTAAATACATTATATGATTTGATTGAATGAATTAGGAATCAGACAGAATTGTCTAGTGCAGTATAAGCAAGAGTTAAATGAATGAAAATCGAGGAAATGTTAGGATGGGTAACCTAGTGGGAAGTGCATAGCATATTTGGTTTCTTCAAGAATCCAGTAGAGGGTGTCACACTCACACACACAAATCCATCAATTTTTTTTTGTTTTTGACCTTCATAATCTCCTAAAGCCTCTCCAAGTGATAAATTTGAGAAAGAGAGATATAAGCTAAGGGTAAATAATGCCAATTTAGACTGTAAGTGTTTTTATCTCACTTTTTATTTTTTATTTAGGTAGCTTAAAGTGTTATAAGAATAACTATGAATATAGATTTTGATTTGGAGTTGTGTAAAATTTTTTGGAATTTTTCTAAGCAATATGTGTTTATGTTCTAGGTCAAGGAAAGAAATTGGTAAGGGAAGGCCATCCAAGGTAATAAAGAGGTGTATAAAGGTGTTCTTGCACCCTAGGTATGTGAATTTAAAGTAATTGATGTGTTTGCATGTATGTGTGCATATGAGTATGTATGAAAGTGTTAGATTTTATGTGTGCATGTAGGTTTGATGTAAATAGGTTATATGCAATGTTAGCATAATGAGATAAAGCCTACTTGCATGATATGTATAGAACAAATACATGTGTATGTGTGTGTTCTTAAAGTGCCCAAATGATGTACATAGTGGCCATGTAATATGCATATGTGCATGGCATATGTGGGAAGTATAAATAATCTAGAAAATAGGCATAAGATATGGTTATGTTATGAAATTGATAAAAAAAAGAAACCATGCAAGGTAAGTGTTTGTTATAAAGGCTAAAATATGACAATTTGTGTTAAGGATACATGTGTGCAAAACTAGTCATTGATAGGAATGAGAACATGGTATGTATCAATGCATATACATAAGTTGATTGGATAGAATAATGTAAGTAAATGTGATGTTAATTAGTAACCATGGAAATAATATGGGAATGTAGGAATTGAGATGATGAGTATGTGAAAGAATGATGAAATTAGAATAAGTAATTGAGGAATTATGATATGAGAATTGAACTAATGAAAATAACCAAATGAATATTGTTTGTTTGTAAAATGATCCATAACTAGGAAAAGTGTGTAAGGGTGAGTTTGTACATCAATATAGACATCATGGTGACATTGTGATTGGGAAAGAATAACTTATAGCTATGTAAGGAAATTTGGTAACTTAGAACTGGCCCATTTCAATTCGACACCCACTAAATGGGTTGACTAGTGAATTAGGGAATTAGCAATTGTTAGTGGTTTTTATCCTCCTAGGCCATTGCCAATTTGATTAAGATGGCGAGCGCAACCACTGAGGTTCTATGATGAACCCTACACACCTGAGTATTAGGATGTCCACATGGGCTTATCCTTGCTACTCATTATACCTTTATATATTAGGAGGTCCCATAAGGCTGATCCCTACTATCCACCTAAGATGAGATGATGATTGGGATATTGTAAGGTCCCATAGGTCTAATCCCTACTATCCCTATAGATGTTTAGAGGCCTACCAGGGCTAATCCTTACCATTTGGCACTCTGATATTTAGAGGTCCCGTGGGGCTAATCCCTACTATCATATGGATATGGGTAGGTGTAACTACCAAGGTAAAAAATGTGTGCCACTACACAATTTAGAATCTGCTATCTAGTGTCTGTAAGTGTACTCTTTTTAATATGGGCCTATGTAAAGTAATGCTGTAGATGGAAATGATGAGGACTAAAGCAAGGTTATGAGATAACTAGCATAATTAAAACTAATATATGTAACCTAGCAAATTCAACTAAACTATAAGGCATTGTATATGATGTAAGAAAATTGGCTAATGTACGACAATATTACATGTAAGTGGAATTAAATGTACATATGATGGACTTAGTGTGTAATTATTGCATGATTATGTGTGTGACATACATATATTACATTAAATTCACCATTGAGTTTATACTCAGCATATCGATGTTTTGATGTGCAGGTTATAAATTGCATAGTGTAGTAGACTAGCCGTCTTAGGGTATATTTTTGGTTACTTTTATATATGTAAAACTAGGGCACTTATGTATAGAGGATGTGGGGCCTAAAATAGTAAGATGTTTAGGCATACTCTTATAATATAATGATCTGTAAATTATAAAGGTACAAAGTGCTAAATGACTGTCTATATCAATGCATGTCTACATGATTGTTCTTAATTGTTATGGGTCTAAGAACCTATGTTGTCTTGCTTTGATTATGATGTTGACTGATTTATTAGAGCACTAGATAGGTCCATGGGTTAGGGAAATTGAGTGTGATGATTATAGAGTGTTTTTCATAAATTTAAAATTTTAGGTTTTCATTCGATTAGCCACTATGCTATCTAAAATTCTATTAATTGTAGTTCTATCTATTTAAATTGTTTTAACAATCATTCATATATATTATTAGAGTAACATAAGAATAGAATGGAAAAATAATGATAACTTAGCACCAGTGCAGACAATGCCAAGATTTTTAAATGAATGGCACCTAGAGTAGATTCAAAATGAGTGACTTACGGGAAGAAGAATCTTTTATCAAGTTCTTTCAGGAATCGGGCTAGAGGTGTTACATTTTTGCATTAGTTAATGATGCTGATGAACATTAGTTAGAAATGAATTTTGTTGATTGAAAAAAAATATGTATACATTTATTGACTAAAAATTACCTATATAGATTTTTAACAAATCAATTCTTCTTCTAATCTCACATTTAGGTGCAAATCCTCAATCATTTTTTTTGCATCATTCTATTTCTAACATTTTTCTAATTACTTTAGTGTCTTTTTAGGATCGTGTTTTTTGACACCCCGGGCAAGTTAAGGCCATATGGACTAAGAAGGTCTGAAGTTTGAGAATAGGTCCGTGAGAGGAATTTGTGTAGACTAGAGGCCAATAGAGCATAGGCAGTAGTATAAATCAATGCAGACATGTGTAATTATGTCTATGCAAACTTTATGTGATAGATTGAAAATCGTCGATCTTTTCTCCTTCTTCCTTATTTCCATTTTATCTCTTCTAAATTTTCGTCTCTATCTTTTTCTAAAATCTAACTCTTATGCCTTCTTTCTCTTTTTTTTAGCTTCTCTTCTTCCTCTCCTAATAACATAGCAATTGCCAAAGGGATTCCCATGATACTGTTACTCTTATTGATGATAGCTTCTTTATATATGCCTTTGATAATGGACATTTTGGTGCCCAGTATAAAGGGTTTTCTTCTCTCATTACCTATCAATTGCCCAAACACACATGATTTTGATGAATAGAATCTACCATAGTGAGCTACTTCTAGTCTTGGCAAACCTCATCTACCATGTCTGCTCAGAAGTCTACTCTCAGGTTAGTTTTTGTTCTTTTAAGCCTTATTTTGGTAGATTTCATTTTGTCTTCTTTACTATTTCAATGAGTTTGGATTGATAGGTCTATGGTTATTGTAATGCTTGTGAGTTAAGGCTTTATGTATAGTACCTCTAAGGCTCAAAAGTGTGCTCGGAGTGCTAGGTCACCTCCACAAGGCTCGAGGTAGGGCGTACTGGTCATGAAACTTTCAGGGGCCTGAAAATAATAAAAATGACTTAATTTAAAGATTTAGTAGAACTAATAAATTATTTTAGGTCAAAATGTAATGGTCTATAGACTTAGATGGATTTGGATAGGGAATGACTCGGAATGTTCATAAACAGACCTGAAAATACCGTACCTTAAAGGTCAAAAATTCCCCTGAGTCCACTGGTGAAGGAATTTTAAAATTTTGAGGTCGTTTGCTACGTCTCCTAAATATTAGGTTTGTATGAAAACTTAGGCAGTTAGTTAACTATCCCGTTGAGGCTAATTGGCCGTTAAATTATATGATGCTCTAAATTGGCCCAATCAAGGATTTTTAAAATTGACATAATAATTTTTGGAGGTCTAAGTGATGTTTTAAAATTTTCCAAAGTTTCTATCAAAATCGAGCATTTTCGAGAAGCTCGAGTGACACATATCATCGCTTGAGCCATTTAGCCCCACTTTATAAGGGCCATTATGCCGTTTAATCAATCTATGTGGCTAAAACCACTCACTACCTCACTTTCTCCCCACCTTACCTTTTTTTCCACTCGATAGCATCCCCACCTTCCCTCCTCTATTGCCATGGTTTTCTAAGCTTGATTCAGCCCCTAATTGCCACAAAAAATCCCTTAAGTTAAGCAACAAATTGTCCTTGAAGGTTTTAGAGGCCATAAATAACCATAGAATCCAAGAAAATTCAAGGAATATCAAGTGCACATAAAAGAGAGGTTGAAAAAATAATTTCAAGTGTAAGTGTTTTTCTTCCTTTTCATTTTATTTCTTAGGGTATTTCACTCCTCTAAGAGAGCCTATGCTATTGGATTTTTTTTGGAGGCTTACAAAATTTTTAAGGATTTTTCTCAACAATTTACATGTGTATTTAGGCCAAGTGTGGGTAAAGTCCAATAAGGCAATTCTCAAGTTTAAAGTGTAGAGAAAGCCTTGAATTTTAGAGAGGTATATGAGTCTAATGCATTTGAGCAATGCTATGTGTAAATTCATGTGTGATTTAGATAGAAAACTTTTATGGAATTAGGGGTTTAAGTGGTTAACATGTGGATAATGGTGAATTAAGCTTGTATTCATGTTATATGTGAATGATTTGAAAGATTTGAGTGATGAATTAATAAAAAAAAATTAATGGAAAGATATGGCCTTACTTTGGCAGAAAGGGTGTGGGTGTGGGTATGGGGTGGTACGACATGTGAATTTAGTGTATGTGATGATAAATGAGGTGTATTTTATGGCATTAAATTATATGTGTATGTGTATAGTGAAAAAGGAAAGGGTTAGTGATGTTTTCATGAATGGCCGAGAGGTACCTTGGGTTGCAAGGTAGGTGCTTGCCATGGTAGCAAGGGGTCTTAAATAGGAAATGATATGTTAAGGTAGTATGGTATGTGTATATGGCAAATTTGATGGAAAAATGCATGTAGGCATGTTTTCATGGTGTGGCCAAGGCATGAATAAAGCATGTTAAGGCTTGGTTTGCATGGTACATGATGTGTGTATATGTGTGTATGTATAGTTAAATGATGCCATTGTATATGTATGTATGGTTGAATGTGAAGAAAAGCATGTATATGGCCATTAGCAACCTTTGGTTGAGAGGTATGTGAGGTAAGTTAGGCATGATGTGAATGTCCTGACATGATATGTGTTAGTGAGAATGGTATGGCAATTTGAGCATGAAATGTGTAATGTAAGATTGGTATGAAATAGATGAAAATGTGTGTTTAATAATGACAAGAAATATGTAAGAACATATAAGGAAATATGGCTTGAAAAATGGTAAGTATAGTATGGGAAGTGTTATAGAAAATAGGTACCTAAAATGGCTTGGAATTGGCCTTAGAAACATGGGTAAAAATGACCTAAAATTAGCTTAATTGAAATGGCATTTGAACCATATGTGCATGAAATTTTGAGATGGTAGTTTGAGCCAATTTTATTGCCATTATGAGATTGATAACATGACAAGATAAATGGCCTTTAATGGCAAGTGATTTGGCATGAAAAGATGCCTAGTGAATTGAGGTTATAGACTTATAATTATGTACTTAAAATGCAAAAAGGACTTATGACTGTCTCGAAAAAATGATTTATGGACTTAGGCATTAAAATGGCTTTGAACTTACACATGAATTGATTTAAAATAATTGCTTAGATTGGACTTAAGGTAGGCCAAATATGCCTAGAACAACACTTAAAATATTGTTAAAAAATGACCTGTAATTGTCTGGTAGGACAAAAAATGACCTATAACTGTCCAAGTCAAATTTTGACTATCAAAATAAATTCATAATTAACTATTAATTAAACATAAAAATTATAAAATGATGTTTAGTAAATAAAAGGATATAAGATATGATCAGATGGCCCATGAGTCAGACACCCACTGGATGGCTTGACTGGTTAACTTAGGGGTTAGCAGCAAATAAATAATTGATATTGATTTTTTGGATATTAAGAAGTTTACAAACTAATCCCTACTATCATTTAGAAGTGCTTGATTGTGATATTAGATATTGGGAGGTTTATAAACTAATTCTTACTATCCATTGATGCTCCTTAATGTGATTATTTGGATATTGAGAGGTCTACAGGCTGATCCCTGCTATCCATAATGTGATTTGGGGTTTCTATTTGAGATTTTGAGAGGTATATGGACTGATCCCTACTATCTCCTATCTAGTATTGAGAGGGTCAAGTGAACTGATCCTTGCTATCAGACTAAATAGGTGTAGTGGTCGGGGTCTAGAATATGGGCCACTACACAATTTTTCAGTTCCTCCTTAGTCCAGTGTCTTTAAGTATAGTCTATCTAGTCAGGCCTATTAAATTAAATTAAATTAACGTATAGACCTGATTGATGACAATTCACATAATGATTAAATTAATTAGCATCATCACAGTGGCATAATTGTAATTAAATCAACTAGGAGAATAAATAATTTGAATTATTGCCTTGCATGAATTTAATCTCTATATTACATTCATAGCCTGTAATTGTATCTGAGTGCCTACATATGACATGTTTTAATGCATTAGATTCACCACTGAGTTTATACTTAGTGTACTAGGGTTTCGTTGTATAGGTTGTAAAGGTATGCATTCCAGCCTCATTGATCATGCAGTGTAGCAGCACAAACTATGAAGGGTATATAAATGTCTTTTTTCTCTATTTTCTTAGTTAGCACTCATGTAAATACTATATAGGACTTATCAGAGCCAGGTTATATATTCTTAGATGACTTACATAAGTGCTAATGTCTAGGGTTATCTTTTTTCTTGAACCATTAAAATGCTAAAAGGCTGATAAGTCCTATTTCTTTTGTAGTTGATTAAGAAGAGTGCTTAGATACCCGAAGATCGAGGAGAGACAGTGGCTAGCTATGCCCCTACAATAGTCCGAGGGGAGCTAGCAATGCAGCTATACCAAAACCTAGTGATGCTGCATCATAGAACTTAGTGATGCTGTATAGTAGCAACAGCCATAAGCACAACCACATATATGAGAATCTCTGACACTATTACAGCAGATAGTGTATATACCTAGACATACTTCAGTAGCTACTATTCCACCTCTTCCACTAGCTCTAATACCTCTACCACTAGTAACTCTTTTATAGAGGACAACTTTAAAAAGGAATAAAAAGATGGGAGCTAAAGATTTTTTGGGTATAAAAGATAATGATGCAACTCAAGCAGAGTACTAGTTGGAGAGAACCCTTAAAATTCTAAAATAGTTAGAGTGTTCAGAGGAAAAGAGCTTGAAGTGTATGACTTCTCTACTTTAGGGAGAAGCCTTTCATTGTTAGGATACTATTAAGAAAAGGAAAGTAGTAAAAGATCTCACCTGGGAGTTCTTCTTAATAGAGTTTAGAAAGAGTTACATTTTAGACTCATATAAAGACAAGAAGAGATAAGAGTTCGTATATCTGAGATAGGGTTGGAAATAATAATAGAGTATGAAAAGGATTACACTAGATTGATTAGGTATGCTGAGGAGTTCATTCCTAATGAAGAGGAGAATTGTAAGAAAATTTTGAAAAGTTTGAATATAGAATTGAGGATACAGATAGCTAACCTGAGGGTTTTAGAGTTTGCCATATTAGTGGCATCTACATATGTTATGGAAGAAATAGTACAAAAGAAGAGGGATTTCTTTCAAAGGAAGAGATAGTTCACTATTAGGCAGTGCAGTATATCCCTATGTGGTAGTTAGAGAAGAAGAGAAGCATAGTTAATCATAGTTAGTGCACTAGGCTTAGAGGCAGACTCAATCTCAAAGGTCTGAGTTGGCTTCTACAGTTAGGCTTTAACCTCCTCTACAAGCCTCTATTACTCTAAGACCAGTAAGTAATAGGAATGGACCCAAAACTTATAATACTTGTAACAAGAGACACTAGGGGTAACATTAGTTAAGTAGAAAGGAAGAATGCTTTACTTATAAGGCCATGATCATTACTAGAGAGAGTGTCCTTAGAGATAGCCAAAGGGTGCCTATACTCAAGCATCTATAGTAACATCTCAAAGTAGAGGATAGAGACAAGGCAGAGGTAATTAACCCAATGCTACTTAAGGAGCAAGCTCAGAAGCTCATGCACCAGTGAGGTAATAAGCTATCAGGGCTCGTAAAGAAGTAGTAGCCCTAGATGTCATTAATAGTAGGTTTCACTTATTTGATGTTCAAGTTTTGCATTGATGGACCTAAGATCACACATTTTTACGTATGCACTATACAAGCATATAATAGAGGACTGAAATATAAGCATGTAAACCTAGACATTCAAGTCAGTAATCCTATAATTTAGAGTGTGAATGTGAACTTGGTGTATAGGCAATTTTCCTTAGTGATTCATGAACATCTATTCCCTATTAATTTGGTTGAGTTACCTTTCCATTAATTTAATTTGATTTTGGGAATGGATTGGTTATCCAAACACTAAGTTATAGTGGTTTGTAAACACAAAAAGTTGACCCTCCAGCTTATAGAAGGACAGGCAGTGAAATTTATAGGTGAGAGAAACCTTCTAGATTATATCATCTTAGCTGTTATCATGAAGAAATTCATCTATAAAGGTTGTGAAGCTTACCTAGCACATGTCATTACTTCTACCCTAATTCTTGAATAAATCACAATAGTTTTTGAATTCCTTGATGAGTTATCAGGGTTGCCTCCATAGACAACTTGATTTTGAGATTGAGGTGTATCCTTGTACCATTCTTGTGTCTTTTACCCCCCTATAGAATAGCACCCACTGAGTTAAAGGAACTGAAGGTGCAGTTGCAAGATCTATTAGATAAGGGTTTCATTAGACCCAGTACTTCACCTTGGGGAGCCCCTATTTTGTTTGTGAAAAAGAAATATGGGCCACTTCAGTTGTGGATTGATTATAGAGAGATGAATAAATTAACAATGAAGAAAAAATATCCCCTACCTAGAATAAATTCTCTTTTTGACCAGTTGAGAGGTGTCGGTGAATTTTTATGATTGATTTGAGATTTAGGTACCACCAGTTGAGAATCAAGGAAGCTAATATTCCTAAAATAGCTTTCATGACTCAATATGTGCATTATGAGTTTTTAGTGATGCCATTTAGGCTCACTAATACCCTAGCAACTTTTGTAGATCTAATAAATAGAGTGTTTAAACCATACCTAGATCAGTTATGGTATTTATTAATGATATCCTAGTGTATTCTAAGACTAGAGAAAAGCATGAAATGTATCACAAAGTTATGTTATAGACTTTGAGGGAGAAATGGTTATACACCAAGTTGAGTAAATATGAATTTTGGCTAAATGAAGTAGCATTTCTAGGACATGCAGTATCAGCAGAAGGTATCAGAGTAAATCCCAATAACGTTAGGGCATTATTAGAATAGGAACCTCTAAGGAATGTGATAGAGATATAAAGTTTTCTATGTTTAGTTGGGTGCTACAGAAGATTTATGAAAGGATTTTCTATGATTGCAGCACCTATGACTAGGTTGATAAGGAAGAATGTGAAATTTGAGTGGGATGCAAAATGTGAATAGAGTTTTGATAAGTTGAAAAAGATGTTAATAAAAGCTCTTATCCTAATTCAATTAGAACAGGGTAAGGACTTCATTGTGTATAGTGGTAACATATGCTTCGAGACAATTGAAACCTCATGAGAGGAATTACCTTACTCATGACTTAGAGTTAGCAGCCATTGTTTTTGCTTTGAAAATTTAGAGGTGTTATCAGTATGGTAAAAAGTGTTATATCTACACATACTATAAGACTTTAAAATTTCTCTTTACTTAGAGGGAGTTGAACCTGAGAGAGGGAAAGTGGTTAGAACTAATTAAATATTATGATGGTATGATAGATTACCACCCAAGAAAAGCTAATATGGTAGTAGATGCTTTGAGCAGGAAGTTTATAGTAACCTTGAAAGTTATGAATGCTAGATTGTAGTACACAGGGGAAGATGCTATTCTAGCTAAACTTCATATTAAAATAGATTTTAGGAAATGGATAAAGAAGGCACAAGGTAAAGATTAACAATTGGTATAACTTATAGGTAAAGTTAAAGAGTGGAAGGCAATATG
>CANXYI011531711.1:0-11743 GCA_948208565.1 Hura crepitans
AAACTTCACATCTTTCCTTAACAATTGAGTCATAGGTGTTGCAATTAATGAAAACCCCTTAAAAACCATCTATAATAACGTGCCAAACCTAAGAACTCCTAATCTCTGTTGTGTTCTTGGGCAACTTCTATTCCATAACAACTTGTATCTTACTAGGTTCCACCTGGATACCTTCTATAAAAGCTATGTGTCCTAAGAAAGACACCTTACTTAGCTAAAACTCACATTTGCTAAGTTTGGCATAAAGCTTCTCATCTCTCAGAACCTAAAGAACTATTCTTAAATGTTGTTCATGTTCTTCCTTACTCTTCGAGTACACCAGAATATCATTTATGAAGACCACCACAAATTGATCCAAGAAAAGTTGGAAAACACATTTCATCAAGTCCATAAAAGCTGCAGAAGCATTGGTAAGGCCAAATGGTGTTACCAAAAAATCATAATGGCCATAATGCATTCTTAAAGAAGTCTTAGCCACATCCACCTCTTTAACCCTTAATTGGTAATAATTGGATCTCAAATTAATTAAAAAACATCCAGCTTCTTTAAGCTAATCAAATAAATCATCAATCTATGGTAATGGATACTTGTTCTTGATGGTCACCTTATTCAACTATTAGTAGTTTGCATATAACTGAAGAGAACCATCTTTTTTCTTAATAAACAAAACCAATGCTCCCCAAGGTGTTACACTCAGCCTTATGAAACCCTTATTAAGCAACTCTTGCAACTAAATCTTCTTCTCCTTTAACTCTATAGGAGCCATTCTGTATGGAGCTATAGATACCGGAGTAGTGCCAAGTAAAACTTTTATATTGAACTCGAGTTCTCATTCTAGTGGTAAATTGAGCAACTCTTTAGGAAAAAATCCACATACTCTAACACCACTAGTAAAGCGCTAGCATCTGGTTCTCCTATACTGGCATCATACACAAGTGCTAAGAAAGATTGACAACCCTCTCTCAACATCCATCTGGCTATAATAGTTGATATAACATTAGAGAGAAATTCTATCCTTTCACCTACTATTGTAATCTTTGTCCCATCATTAGCTTTGAGAGATATCCACTTTTGTCCATAGTCCATAACCACTTGACACTTGGATAACCAGTCTATGCCCAAGATCAAGTTAAACTCATCGAAAGGTAGCTCAATAAGATCGTCTAAAAATTGATGTCTTTGAACTGTCAAGGGACATTCTTTGTAAACCTTATTCACAACTACATGCTGACTTATAGGGTTGCTAACCATAATTTCTATGCCAAGGGTTTTTTATGCTAACCCTTAGTCTTGTGCCTGTGCAGTGCATATATATGAGTAGGTAGGCCTCGGATGAATCAAAGCTAAAGTAGGAGAATCAAAGAGAAAAAAGGTATCTGCTATCACATTAAGTGAATCAGTCTTCTCTCTGGCTCATATGGCGTATTGTCTAGTAGGTGCTCTAGGCTCTGCTTCACTCTTATCCTTAATTCCTTGAGTACCTACTGTCTTCTCTCCTCAATCCCCTCTCTAACCTCTAATAGAAGTAGTAGTAAATCTTTGTCCACCACTTGTTGCTTTGGGCAATCTCTCATGGAATGGCCTACTGCACCACACCTAAAATAGACTCTCGGCCTAGATCTCCAACACTCCTTTTTATGTCACTTATGGCAAGTTTGAAACTTAGGCCATTGATTACTCTGAGCTATGGATACTGGAGCACTAGCAACTTGAGATTGCTGTTATCTTGCTTTACTCTGTGTTCCCTATCCCTATCTCTATGATTGACCTTACCTCTGGGTCTGCTGTGGTGCCCCAGACTAACTTCCCTTAAACTTTTTGTCTATATGCTAAGCTACACTAGTTGATCCTTGGCCATAGAATCTCTTCTTTTGGTAAAACTCCTTTCTCTCCTTTTATACCTTCTCTGCTACATAGCATGCTACTACTAGTGCAAAGAAATCCCAAATCTTTATAGGAGCTATGTGTGTCTTAATCTCCACATTCAACCCCTTCTTGAGTCACTTACACTAATCAACTTTTATCTGTATCATGTCCTTAGCATATCTACTCAACATGGTGAAGTCCTTCTCATATCTTGGTATGGACTTCTATCCTTGCTTAAGGTCCATGAACTCTTGTTTTCTAGCATCAAGATAGTACTCAGTAATGTACTTCTAAAGCTCCTTTAAGAAAAAGTCTTATGTCATATCAGCATCATTCTTGTGCTCTATCAAATCATCCCACCACTTGAAGGCTTCCTCTTATAACAAGGAAGTTGCATAAATAACTTTCTCTTTTGGTGTGCATTTGAGCTACTATATGATTTTGACTGTTCTATCCAACCAATACTCTGTTGCACTAGCATTTGCCAAACCTCTACCCTTAAAGTTCTTAGCCCCTATCTTCTTTATCCTCTTGAGATAGGTCTTCTAGGGAGCTTGAGGTAGTGGAGGTGGTTGTAGTGGAGGTGCTACTGCTGTGGCCTATCTCAACAAATCCAACATCTCTCTCTAAAAAATTGGTAGTACTTGTGCTATTGAAGATGCTTGCCTAGCATCACTTTTAAAAATAGACATAGCTCTTATAGCTCATTAACCAACCATTGTCAAAGCATTGCTCTCGACCTCTTCCTCATTGTGAGGTGTACTTAGACTTATTATAGTCTATAAGTAAAAGAACAAATTATAGGCCTTAATACCATACTATTTTGTGATGCATGTTTCTAAACTTATGGCACTTATATATAACCTTTGAACACCGAGGAATGCCTAAACTAAAACTCTAAGACCACTAAATGTGACACCTTTTACTTGATCTAGTTGCTGAACTCGAATAAGGAGCGTACACATAAATGTGCTATTCGAACTTACTTAACCTTTTTCTATTACTTAAAAACTCAAATAATTAAAACCTTTTAATCACATGTTTGATTTTAAATTATAGTCTTAAAATTATTTTCTTAGATAATTAAAAATCTATTTAATACATTACATCTATTTTGGGAATCCCCATGTCGAAAATCCGACAGCATAACGGTTACACTGAGACACTATCCTAAAATGAATAGTAACTTACAGAAGAAAATAATACTTTTAAAAACCATCCATCATGTTCTAAACTCAATTTGGTCCTCTTGACCATCCAACAACATCTCAATAGTTCAAACAACACAATAAAGGAAGATATTTCATACAAACATAAAAATATAGTTTAAATCTTACTTTAACAGTTACAAAAATAATTGCAATCCTGAATTAGGCCTAATCCCTCTCATGTTACATATAAGTGCCATTAAACCATTTACATCACATAGTTAATATGTACAAATCAGTAAAATAACAAAATGTGTCTTGCTCTCGATCTACAACAATTATGAGGCTTTGACACTAATATGGTTCTTCAACCTATGTAATGACTTGAAAATCTTGACTTTTATGAATAGTACTTCTCAAGATGAATAGTGTTTCCCAAAACTCAAGTCACACTAATTGGACCAATGGGAGGTATTAACCATAAAATAATTTTGGGCAAAGTTTGAAGCTAATCTAAAGTTGTTTAGATGGTTAAAAATACAAAAGGACATTTTACGGTAGTGTCATGTAAATAATGACCTAGTTTTAACTGAACCATAAAATATTTAATTTTTGCTCAAAAAATTTTGGGATTGATACAACCTGATACTTAAAAATTTCAAATAGTCTAATGGCATTAGAATCAAGATTTTTAAACATTAAAAAGTATTTTTACTAAATCGGGTTAAGTTTAATAATTATATTTTTATTGGATTTTTAAGCTTTTTGAAAGTGGAATTTTATGGGGTTCAAGAATAATGTTTCAAAATATTATTGGACTTTTAAGAGGTGGAAATTAACGGATGTATACTGGAAAAAGAGTTTTTGAAGGGGGTTTTAAAAAGGAATAAATATGGGCCCTTGATTCTTAAGCGGGCTAATCTAAGCCACTCATTAGGTCATATAAAAGGAGTGTTTTAGGGGCTAGAAACACTGTTCCTAGTAGCTGTCTCCCCCTCTTTTCTTCTTTAGTGGCCGACGCCACTTTCTTGCTCCCTCTCCCCTTCTTTTCTTTTTCTTCCCTTAAATCTTTCCACTAATTCATGATCTAAGATATTAGGGCCACCCTTTATGACATCTAGTTAATGATTGTGGAAAAATATTCGAAGAAAAATGAGAGATTTTGTAGTTTTTTAATTCGATGAATAATAACCAACTTTCGATCGGGTAAGAATTTTTGCATACCGACATTTTTCTTAGAATCCACAGGTGCCCAAAAGTGTGTTTCTAGGCTTGTTTTAATTTTTGGACATATATTTGAATTATTGTGAATTTTCTAAGTTGAGCCTATTTAAATTTATAGATGAAAATGCAACTCAAGCATCTAACGGAAAAGAGAAGGTTTGGGCGAGTCTTGAATTCATATTATAACCTTTTTTATTATGTGTATTCACCTTAATTTATGATTCAATTAATTGCTTAAGCATTAATGGTGATTTATGCATTATGGAACAATAGACATCATGTAATAAATTATGATGTGTAATGGAAACTTGAATTGCATGATATGTGTGTGTGGTTATAGTATGCTTTGGGGGTGAAATAAATTTGTAAGTTTGTGTATGAGTGGAGGCCGAATGCCTCATGTGTGTGTATATGGCTTAAGTAAATAAAATTATGCATGTTTTTCTTGATTGTGTTAAAAATGCACATGCTAGGGATGAAAAATATGTGGAAATATTTTAGATAGATTATGAGAATTCAAACTTTTGAGTAGGCTTAGGGAGTGGCCGAAATTGGTGTATTGATATGTGTATGAGTTTGGTTGTATGTGTTGGATTATAAGCTTAAAAGACTTTGAGATTATTAGGACATATTTATATTGATATTATTAAATTTGAATTGTGTCGTATAAGTTGAATGGAAGTGTTGTTAATTCCATATTATGAGCGTTATTGATAATTTTGGGTTTTTGTTTAGGAAGTGATTAGCTTTAATGATAAAAATGTGGTTTAGGGTTCATGTATGCTATTAAGGCAATGAGTCCAAAATTTATTCCATAAGCATGTGTTGATTATGTTTTATGAATTATTGAAGTTGTTTATGTTCAAAACTATAATAAGTATGATAATAAGGCTAAAGGCTAAGATGATGAAATAGTGAACATATGTGTTTTTACTTGCTAAAAGGGAGAAAATGTGATTAAGATGATATTAATTTGAAATAATGGAATTAATGAGTTTAATAATGTCCTATATGATTAGACAACCTAGATTGGATAGGTTAATCGGTCAACTAGGGAATGATACTAGTTGCTAGGGCATCTATGGATGTAATTTTAGCTATGGGCAATTGTTAACCTTGAGACATGATTTTGGACTTCAAGTCTTATGTCATGGGCTTCGGGTCATAAATGACATTTAAGTCAAAGTTTTGGACCACAAGTTGTGCCTTAGATTCTAAAATTTGATTAATACCTTCGGGTTTTGTGTATGATCTATAGATCAATTGTAGCTTCGGGCCATATCCCACTATCTAGTGTATGGATAGTTGTCTCTTAGGTATGGGCATGTATTAAACCATAATATTAATTAAAATTTGTGATATTAGTTCATCGAGACTTGTGATGATATTATTAGTGTTTGGCATAATTATGTAGCCTATTGTTAATAATTAATATGGTTGTTGATGAAAAGTTTATTGAGGCTTAAATGTGTGATGTTATGAATTTAATAGGTAATACCATATTGATATGAGTTTATTTTGATATATATATAACCATATCATATTGATAGGCTTGCATACATGTTTTATTCTTAACATATGCTTGACAAATTTTCATATGCATGAATAATGTTACATGTGCATGCCATAATCATACATTAAGGTGAATACACCACAAAGCGAAAGCTTAGCACATCATGTTATTTGCAGTGCATAGGTATAAAGGTAGCATATTAGAGTTAAAGCCTTGGATCCATAGGAGATTGAGAAGCTCTCTAATTTGGATCTTTTTTTTTTGTAATTTTTGTGATGTATACATTTAGATAGAACTCTTATGTAAAGATGAGGAATTGGCCCTAATATGTAGTTTTGTAATTATAAATTGTAAATTCTTGTTAGCAAATTCTTGAAACTTTCTTTTAAAAGCTTTCAAATGATTTCATGTCTTACATGATTGATGTTTCTAATGCATGCTTGAGATATTGCTTTATGTTGATGTTAGAGGCTCAGAAGGACCCGGTTTGAGTTGGGATGAGTTGAATGATATTATATAAGTGTTTTTCTATAAGTTACTATTTGGAAAAGTATCCTAGTACAGTCATTATGCTATTGGATTTTTAACATGACGACCGCATTAGTATACCTTCTAAAACATTTTTTAATTTTACACTATTTTTATAATAGGAGCATGAAAGCAATATTTAATCAAAGAGAAATTTTAATTTGTATGGGTTTTTCTTATAAAATAGTTTGGATATCAATAAACGTGCCGCTCATTATTCGGGTTCGATGTAAGGAATGGGAAATGGGTGTCACAATCTATGATTGCAAATAAAATGATGCGCTAAGCAAACTTGCTTAATAATGTAATTAAAGAAATTTAAGTGCTCACACAATCACATACATATGTATGTAATGTAAGTTTAATCGCACGCATCCATATATATATATATATATATATTCCCAAAATATAATTTAAAATAAGCAAAAAAACTTATGCATGTCTCAGCCTCATAAACAAGCATTTTATTATAATCAACATCTATATGCATTATTAAAATAAATATCATTATAATTAATGAATTACATCATTCGTGTGTTTTACAGCCCATACTTAAGAAACCATATGACTATACTAGGTAACGAGGACATTGGGCTATAAAGGCCATTAAAACCACAGAAACCTATAATTCGGGCTTAAAGGTCATTATTTAGACTTGAAGGTCATAATCCAGACCCAAAGGTCATAATTCGGACCCAAAGGTCATAATGAGGTACTGAAGTACCCTAACACCTGCTAAACCCTTAGTTGACCAATCAACCTATCCAATCTAGGTTGTTAACTAGTATGGGCTAATCACCATATTTTATTTTTCTTGATTTCACCACTTTAAGTAGCTTAAATTAAATTTACAAGGATGGTTAGGCCAATAGATGACCAACTAGGAAACTATAATTCTTTACGTGCCTATTATGTTTATCATATAAATTTTACCATACACAATCATGTATATCCCACTATGCTTTCATAAGCTCATATACACCTATCACATAACATGATCATGTATGACCTAGAATATCAACTTAAATCATGTCTATATATCTTTCTCATAATTAACATATTCATTTTGTCATGCATTCATGACTATCATGACTTTATGCCATTATGCTAGTTTTGGCCATAAGCCCTCAAACATACCACATTCTCATTCTAATGTGCACAAACAAAATATCTTTTATTTTTAATATCATCATCATATATGACATCCTTTTAGGCCACAGCACAACCCAAGCTCACATATTACATACAAGTGTTCATATTCAAATTGCATCATACACTTGACAATATAACCACATTTACAACAATTTCTTTTTCTTGTGCATGCATAATTCAACATACACATATACATTTAGTTCCTAGGCCATTCGGCCCTAACTCATACACATACACCTAAGACCATTTTTTATAGACTTTATGCACTTTAACATGATTTTATCTCACTTATTAACATACAAGTGCATACATGCCATCATGCATTAATGATCATCATCAAACATACCTATTCATCCTTTGTTACCATTCGACCATCTTCATTATGCCACCATTATGTGCACTTAACCATATTCATCATCATATAACATGTGCATTTAATCATATTTCACCATTAATTATGTTATCAGTCCATCATACATACACTT
Source organism: Hura crepitans (assembly GCA_948208565.1). Classification (NCBI taxonomy): domain Eukaryota; kingdom Viridiplantae; phylum Streptophyta; class Magnoliopsida; order Malpighiales; family Euphorbiaceae; genus Hura; species Hura crepitans. The sequence continues at coordinate 7,917 of CANXYI011531711.1, forward strand.
TAACAATACACACACACACATGCTTACTTTAGGCCATTCGGCCATAACCTACAACATACATTCATAATCTATTCCCATAACATTCAAGCATTATTCTCATAATAATTAACTCACCTAACAACACTAAAATGCATAAATGCTCTTTTATGTTCATATGTCACATTTCCATACACATCACACATACACATTAAATTTTCATAATTATAATGACAATGAGTTTAAAAGATGACACCGAGCTTATTCACGCCTTCTCTTTCCCTTTATCTTTCAGATTGCTACTTAGCTCAACTGTCAATTATAGATTCATTTCATAAAAAAATATGTATAAAATCAAATAACCTTCAAAAAATAAAATTGACCACATAAATAAACTCTTAGGAACCTAAAGAACATGGAAAAAATATCATAATTTGAAAAAACTTAGTCAATCAAAAAGGGTTACTATTTATCGAGGTTTAAAACTATAAAAAACCTTTGATTTTTCCATGATCTCTTGCCACAGTTGAGCTCTAGAGGTGATGAAAGGTTGAATTTTGGTTTAAATTGGTGTTTAGAGATTTAATTTTGAGGGAAGAAAAGAAAAAATGGTGGTTGTCCAGCATGAGGAGCCGTTGTCTCAAGAGATAGGAAGGAGGAAGGTAGGGTATGTACTATTTAGAGTTTGACCATATTAAGTCCCATTTGACATATGTATAAGTGGGAAATCAATTAGCCAAAAATCCTTTCTCCTCTCTATTTAATTAAATCTCTTTTTCTTTCCTTTAATTAACCTCTAATTAAACCCTAAAAATTCTTTCCTTTAATTAACTCTAAAAAACTTGAGCTTGAAAACTATGAAAAATCGATTAAAACGTAACTTTTTAACTTTACTCGATTTAGTAAAAATACTTTCGATATCCAAAAATTTTAATTCCAGTGCCAATAGACTATTTAGAATATTTGAGTATCAGGTTGTATCAATCCTGGAAATTTTCTGAGCAAAATTTGAATATTTTTTGGTTTAGCTAAAATTAGGTCATTATTCACGTGCCACTACTGTAAAACTTAACTGTCATTTTTAAGCAGCTAAAAGACTTCATTTTTGCTTCAAATTTCATATAGAATTATGTTATAATTAGTACTTACACTGAGTAAGATTAGTATGACTTGGCCTCAATAAACACTATTCACATCCTAGGAAGTACTATTCATAACACTGGAATTTTTTTTCGGGCATTACAATTCTAAAACCAAATCACAATCTTGCATGAAGATGTTGGAAGATTGAAAACTTCTAGGATTTATTTAAAAAATTAAATTTGAGTATTGCATATTCATACATTTTAGTAAGAGTGAAAATTAAATAGATTGAACTCATCCTAAAAATAATAGATTTGACCAAATTAGATATAGAAATTCAAATTGAATCAATTGAACTTATAGAAAATGGAACCAAAAAATTAAACTTTTTATATATTTTATTTTTTATATGTAAAAACATCAAACGACATCATTTTAAATAACTAAAATGACATCATTTTGAAAGTTAAAGTTGGTTTGGTCCATTTAGTTTTTATGATTTAAGAACTGACTAAACAAAAATTTTTAAAAATTTAACCAAATAAATTAAAGACTAAACAAATAGAGTAGATAGAAATAGCTATTAGTTCTATTTGATATTTGATATTTGTTTTATTTTACTCACCTTTATTGTTGTGATGAATTTATGTTCTCCTTTGTATGATTAGTCTATCATCCTCCTATTCATAATAATTATTTGGGCATACTCCATGATCATTTATATCTATATGTAAATTTATTACACATGTCATTATTTTCCCATTTGGTGCTATTATTAGGTCTTCGTGGACCTTTACTTGTGTTACTAACCATTTTCTCTTGAGTTGTGTAAAATAAACCATTTATGCTAGATATGAGGTCTAGATAGATGTTTTAGTTATGACGTCTTATAGTCTACATAGACATAAACCGAAGGCCATATTAAGTCTGCACGCACTTAGTGACATAGAGATGGGACCAATAGCTTATTCTTTATAGGCTTATTTGGTTTTGTACTTTTTATTTCTTTTATTTATTTTGGGTTGTAATAGGTAGTTTAACAACTTGTTTTTCTCGTAAAAAAGCCTAACCTCACATCAATGATTTTCTATCTAACTAATTGGTATTTTCTTAATAAAATGGTTTTGAGTTTTCCTTAATAAATTTAACATAAAATGTATTTCAAACAAAGGCCAATCTCCTAGAGATGGGAGTTGTGCAATTACTGCCATTTCTTATGAAATTATGGGTAGTTGTCAGGTCAAATAACCACTAATACATAACCCAATTTGTGGATGCTCAATTTACATTTATGCTTTGAATATTGCAACTTATTTTCTTTATGTGAAAAGGTCACATGTATGATTTTAATTAAGATGCTTGCTTGCATGATATAGGATTGATAAATATTCGAATATAAAGGAATGTATATTATTAGGGCATAAATTAAATCTAATTCCAAACTCTTTTTGGACAGAAGATCAATGGTCCTGGTGTAGAGCCAAGTGGTGACTCCAAACACTAACCACCTCATCCTTGGTACAACATAAAATCTATATGGGCAACTCCACTGGGGATTGAGAATTTAATCTAAAAGTGCTAAAATAATATGCCTTCTAATATTCTAATTTTTTTTATCAGTCATGTATTTCATTCTATATAAACTATATCCCTTTTACCCTGTATGGTGTTACAAACCATAAACCTATTTTTCATTCAATAATAGGGCATTGCTAGCATATCTATCACTCAAAAGCCTTGTACCTTCAAGTATATTAAATGATGAACTAATCTGTCACTTTTATCCTTAATTAGAAAGGCCCGTTAGGAGGGACTCCCACTTATGAGAGCCATAAAGCCTTTTCAGACCAAACTGTGAAGCCCATATAATTAAGCTTAGCAACTTCCCCTAGGTTGTATGACCATGTGTTTATGATTGCATTATGATTCTTATGTGGGCCTATTACATTTAACCTTATTTGAAGTAGGGCTAAGCCCATTGTGCTTATAGGCCATTATTCCTACATGCACTTTAAATATGAGAGGTCATTGGGCCTAATTATACCTACAATTGAACCTATGCATCCCCCAATGATGCTTAGGTAAGCTTGCCTAGGAAGAATTGCTATGACTATATGTGTGGGAGTAATAAGGTTAGAAGGTTTATTGCTTACGGTTATCCTTGTACACCTAACATGTATCCTTTTTATGTTTATATGAAACATGTATAACATTGTAATGTACCTACTTTACGACATAAACTTCTTGCTTTTCTAAAAACTCACACTTTGTAAATATACAATAGCATACTTATCCCTACATATCTCATTCATAACATAAGTTTTTTCTATTCCATACATCCAAGTAACAATTTGGTACACATGTATTATGAACAAGTACACTTCACACAATCACATGACACACTAATCATGCATCAAAGGTTACCATCTTGTAAAAGTTCATCGTGCATCTTGTGATCTTACTCATGTATTAACTATCCATACCATGCATCCACACATATGCATGCATTATATTTGTTCCTTAGACATCATTCACACATAAAAAAAATCATGCATAATCTTAGATAATTCATGCCTCATGACTAACCCTTTTTTTGCAGCCACCATTGATCCATCTATAACCTACCAAAAGGAGTAATCATATCTAACGATGAAGTAGTAACAAAATCCATGAGAAATAAGATCCTTCAAGATATAGAGAAGAGAATGATGGCCACCATGACCAATGCACTATCAAGTATATATGCCCAGTGAGATAAAGGTTAGCCT
>CANXYI011531895.1:0-14591 GCA_948208565.1 Hura crepitans
AAAACCATTTTATTAAGAAAACACCATTTAATTATGTAGAAAACCATTGATGTGAGTATTAGGCATTTGACATGTAAAACAAGGTATTTATCTACCTATTACAACTTAAAAATAACTAAAAGAAATAAAAAGGGTACAAAACCAGAAGAGATAGCACAAGACATATAATTGGTCCCACTTATACATCATCAAGTTTGTACGGACTCAATATGGCGTTGATATATGTCTATACAGACTACTGCATGCAAAGATGGCTACGTTTGCCCGGATCTCCTATTTATCTAGGATAGTCACTTGCAAACAACTCAAGGAATAGGTCAGAAACAACAAATAATGATATGTGAGGACCTAAAGAGAGGATATACATACAAAAATTTATTTGGCATAAATATAGATGGACCATGATACATGCTTAAAAGAATAATCACTAGGGAAAAACTATAGATTTATTAATCAAAAGGAATATATAAACATATACATATATTTACAAGTATTGGGATTACAAACAGATGTTTGTATGAACTATGGTTCTTATGAGAGGGAGTTTGTGTGTACTGCAAAACATGAAAAGCACATATAAAGCATGATCAACCATGTGGACTATGTTCCTTGTGAAAGGTAGTCTATGCAGACTATATAATAAAACCAATATACACAAAACATGATCATCTTTACAGACTATGTTCCTTATGAAAGGGAGGCCACACAATAGCTCTAGCATACCAAAGATACTTATATAAATAAGTGTAATAATCATGTGATATAACAACATTTAAATATGTCAGTATGGTGCATACAATATATAATATGCAAGAGTTAAGCAAAGCAATATTATGCAATGAGCTGCATAAATGTTGAGTCACACATATATCAATATATTTAGTCCATGAAAAAGTAACCATCGACCTTCTCCTCTTCTTCTTCATTTCCCCCCACTTTTGTTTGGCTTTTTCTATATTCTCTCTACACAAACGGCCTCCTATTAAAGTTTTGGCTCATCCTTGTCAACTTTTAGCAACATTGCGGCTATTGATAAGACTTCAATGATTCTGTTACTACTTTTGGCTACCATTTCTTCTTCTTCTCCACCTCCTCCTCAAGTGGAGGACACCTCTATACCAGTTTTAGACAATTTTATGCCTTCTTTGATAATCAATCACCTATAGAATGTGGCTCTAGTGAATGAAATTCCTTTTGATGCCTCAACACCAATCCTAGCCAGCTAGGCTAGTTACACGTGTTTTAAAGTGTATCCCCAGGTTTATTCCTTTCTTTCTCACATCATTGTGATTTTGGTACCTTTTTTTGTCATCATCTTCTTATTGTGCGCTATTATCTATTTTGATAGGTTCATGCAAACTTAGTTTGTCTGATGCATACTTGGTCTAGGTAGACCTATCCCTCAGTCTAAACTTCCAAAATAATTAGAGGTTTATGACTTCCTGAATGTGATAATGTAGATGGTTTGTGAAGACACATTTGGCTCTACTTGTAGTCTATGAAGACTACTTGCTTGTGTTATTATGGGTCTATATAGACCTTGTCTAAGAATTATTGATCCCTATATGTGTTTTACATATTGTGAGTTATTGGAGTCTTTTGACTTGTGATAGTCCGTAAAGATAGGGCTGACCTCGGTTCATGCAAATTCCTTCTCGAATCTTACTCTTTGTAGGTCCCTGTAGACATGGTTTGAGGCTTACTTATGGTTGGTCTATGCAAACTCTTTATGCTTGTAGTTTAAGTCTATTCAAGCATGTGTTGAGCCTTACTATTGATATTTAGTATTTTATTAAGTAGTTACTTATGTTACCTTTCTTTGCAGATGTGCCTCAAGTGCAGAGGCACTTTGTCTGGTCCTCAACACTAGTATGTGATGATGCTTGTGAAGGATCGGGATAGAGTGACTAGATTTTAGACATTAATTAACCATCTCATTAAAGGGGATTTTTGTAGGGACCTCTAGGCACTCAAAGCTTTACTAGATAAGTGGATGGGCACAACACACACTTTCCACATGTCATTTGTGGAGCTAACCATTACCCCATTTGACTGGGGATTCATTATTGGAGTGTTATGTAATGAGCAAGTGATTGCATTTGATGCTAATTACTACTTCCCTACTCTAAATCTTCATGAAGTAAGGAGTCTGCTTAGGTTCATGCCTCAAGATCATTTAGGTAGCATTCGATGCACTAACCTATATAAGCAATGGGTTAATGCTGATCCTTCTATACAACTTGAGATAGACCAATATGCTCGTTGCTTTATCCTGTACCTCCTAGGGACCACATTGTTCATAAATGCTAATGACAATGTGAGTTGGAGCTTTTTACCTACATTGGAGTAGATTAAGGATAACAGCTCCTAGAACTGGTGTTACTCTTCATTAGGCTAGACGTATAGGAGCCTAGATATGGTGGTTCACACAAAGAAAAGTTAATAATTCATCCAAGGCTTTGTCTCAGGTGTTTTGGTAAGTGTTTTTCATGATCTGACATTGTTTTTCATAGGTCTAGGCATACAAGCTTCATCCATTGCCACGTCCATGTGAGTTATTAAAATCTAATGATGGATTGGTGGGTCTGATCATCTTTAAGACCTTGGAATGCCTCATCTTTGATGTACCATCACCAATATCTCAGCTCAAAAACTTAGAGTGATGTAAGTGATCTATAAAAATGTAAAGACATTGATTAGTTTAATTCATTTATTATAAATTTTGTGCTTACCTAATTTTCTTTTCAGATTGACTTAGCTTGATGGGTTTTCCCCACTGAAGAGATGGCTAACTTCCTTGTTCTATTTGGGAATTATCCTCTCATAGGATATTTCTATCTACCCCTGAGGCATATTCCTAGTTCCTTAAAAAGAGGGTGATAAATGGGCATATAAGGCTTAAGGTGCGCTACATTCCTCAAGGTCTTCCTAACACCATGTTGGTCGAGAGGTACGTCGATGACCTAGAGTTTATTCAGGGCATGACTGCAGGTGTACCTAAGGATACCTTGGTGGATCTTAAGGGAGGAGATTACTCTTCTTGGGCATATACACACTTATTGCCTCGTATGTCGTATACTTTAAGATCTACACCTTAGGTGCTTTTTGTTTGACTTTTTGCTTATGATTTCCAAAGTCAATTTCTAATTATGTCTTATATTGTAACCTACTGCTACCACTTTAAGGATAGGCCTTCTTCAACTAGAAAAAGGGAGAGGATAGCTTTTAGTTCTCAGGGTCATTGATTTCCTCCTCCTTAAGCATGTACTCCTAAGAGTGGCACTTCGAGTCTAGTTGCTAGTCAGTCCTCACTACCTGGTAATGTTATTGGCACTTTCACTAATGTGCCTGAGCTAAGGTACATGTGGTATGGCATAGATAAGGAGTTGACTTTTGCTCACCTCTACATTGAAGATAATTGGCCAATGCCTTTCGATCCAAAGGATACCACACTGGTATGGCTTTTGTGACATTCACTACTTACTGTGTTACCTTGATTTTGTGTAACACTTTTTGTCTTAGTTTTGACAGGTTAGGAGAACTCTTATATAGAGAACTGCTCGAGTGGTAGAGGCTTTCAGATGAGCTATAGTAGATGAGACCTGCATTCTTGCTATAAGTATTTCCCTACATTAGTTAGTTATACTTGTCTACATACATGGTATGCATGATGTATTAAAATGCATTGATCCTTTATTCTTTTGTAGAATGAGCTGAAAAGAAGGGTGGCTGCACTTTTAAGAATCAAAGAAGTTTAGGGCACTAAAGATTTCTGAGAAGTTGGTGCTCTCCTTGATGATGAAAACATAGAGAGTGAGAGTAAAGATAGAGGTAGATGGTAGCCTTTTCTCTTTTTTTCTTTGTTAATAAGTCCTCTATTTTTGTATATGTAAATATTTACATTTTGGTACAATATACACATTCTTTTATTTTGAATATATTTTACACAAAAATTGATATACATGAAAATTTTTGCAATCAAATACACCATTCTTGAAAGTATACAAAGAAATTTCCTCCATTTTGCATGTATGACATCCTTAACGGTAAGGATTTCATGATCATCCCTATAACTAAGAGCTAAAGTTTAATGGCATTCTTCAAAATTTTGTCATTGAGATATAGGACATAGTCTTATATACTAATTGGTGTAAGCTGACCAAGCATTACATTTTTAGTGACCCTTCTCAAGTAATATGTTTCATTATACACAGCCGCATCAAGGAGAATGTACATGGTCTCCTTGAATGAACATCTCTTTAATGGTCCTATGTCATTTCAATTAATACCATGCTAGGAGATTGCCATCAATGGTCCAATGTCGTTTTGATTAATACCATGATGGGTAATTGCCATCAAGTGACCATAATAGGTCATGATATCACACAATATGGCAAGATGTCTGTAACTTTCTAAAGATCAGTTAGTGGGAATCTTTTAACTCAATCAGTAAGGATCAACATATTGCTTCAAAGTTTTATTTGCTCCCTAAACTCCATATCACTTTAGAGGTTTAGTCACTTTATTTTATGATGGGGCTTCATTGCTCAAATTCTTAGTTCATGTGAACACTTCTGCCATGGTTCATGTGGACTTGGTTGTATGGTTTCAAGTCTAGTTATGAGTGTATGTGCAGACTTATCTTCGTGGTTCATACAAACCATGACATCAACTTTGGTTGTATTAAGGTCTGTGTGGATGTCCTCCTGTGTTTTGGGTTCCTTTTCCTTGTAGGGTTAGGAATAACATGACTTAGGGTCTATAAATACCACTTTCTTCTAGCCATTCATGTTATCTTCATCATGTCTCTCCCTTTTAGTCAACAGTTATCTAGAATCTTAGATTTAAAGGCCACTTGGACATCGTCCATTCTTGCTTCTTTTTTCTGCCCTTAAATTCTTGAGAAAAGTGAGGATAGACTTTAATTTTCTCTTTACCATTGTGCACTACTAGGATCTTGTCTTTCATGTATTTGACTTTAGCCATCAAGAGATCATCCCTACCCCTAAGGAATTTGTTGCCATTATGAATTTTAATGTTGCTTTAAATGTTCCTCTAGCTATCCTATCTTTTAAAGATCATTATCCTATGGACATCGTGCTTGTATTAGGGGTTTTACCCATGGTGGCTTAGAAGATGGTCCTAGGTGTGGGCCCAGTTTCCTTATAGGCAATTCTTGATTTTACTTGTCAACTCTCCACTAGTTTTATAGAATGGGTGAAGTGAATGTTGTTATACATACCTGATGACTTGATGGTGGTCACCTTTGAGGACAAGTCTTGTGATTTCAAAGTACTTCAAATTCTAACTAGATTCTATTATGGTCATAATCTTTTAGGTGTTATTTCGGCTGAAACCATCCAAGGATTGGATGCTTTAAAGAGAGGTGACATCAGCTTTATAGCGGGAAGTCCTTTTCTTTTACAAGTTTGCTTAGAGAGCCTATTTGGGTTTTCTATCTAGCTTGTGTTGTTTCTTAACCCTAATTTTTTCCAAGCACGCCCGTAAGGGTTTTTGCACTAGTAGGTTTGCCTAACTTTTGCTTAGGTGGTCCTTTTTGGATTTTCTAACCTAACAACTTGTTTTAAATCTGGTTATAGGAGAAATTAAAGTTGCTTGTGGTTCCTCCTGAGAAGCTTTGGATTAAGTATGCCCCAAATCATCATTGTAAAAGAAAATTCAAGATAAAACTTGACACATATAAGCAGTGGATTACATGGCTCAGTGGTATTACTGAGATTCAATGGATATGTCCTTGGTGGAAGATTTCTCATTTTTCACTATCTTATCATTTTAGGTGTATTCCCTTAGTTGGATTTAAGCATGCAACCTTCTACATCCCTTCTTAGATTCAACAATAATTCAGTCTTATGAAATAAGTTCCTCCTAAACTTTTGGGCTTTCAAGGTGGATCTTTGACATGGCATTTCTTGTGCTCATTTGTTGACTTGTGAAAACATCATGTTATGCTGAAAGATATGCCTAACCATTAAGCTAGTAACATAAGTACATATGACAAATACAGTGATTAGGTTATTAGTATATTAAAGGATAACAAGACATTAGTACTAAAGAGAAAAAATAAAGATTCAACTTTTATTTTTAAAAAGAAGACTCGTGTCTAGACTTCTAGAGTCTAATTATTTGTATGACGTTTCTCACTAAATGGAAGTTTTTATACTAGTGATCATAACCAAGCATTTTTGTCATCAATTGCATATGAAACTAAACTATTTAATCTTTGTAAATACATTGATTGCCCTTTGATAATACTACTATTACCAATCAACCTTGGTAGGTTTTTTTGATTGGACATTTTCTTTCTAATCCCCTAATTTTTGCATGAAGTGCCTGTTTTTAGGTTTTCACCTCATTAGGGTGTCCTAACTTTTGCCTAAACTACCCCTTGTTGGGGTTTTCAACTTAGTGTATTGCTTCTTCTTTTTTTCGGTTTTAGTAGAAATACTTCTTTAGCTTGTCCATATTCATTGGTTCTGAAAACTTACTGCCTTCTAGATCAGAGATCTTAACACCTTCATGCTTGAGTATCTTCTTCACCATATATGGCCCTTCCCAATTAGGCTTGAATTTCCCTCTAGGGTCTATTAGTAAGGGTCTAATTTGCTTTAGGATAATATTGCCTTCTTGAATTAAATTATGTTTGACTTTCTTGTTATAAGCCTTAGCAACCTTCTTCTAGTACAATTGCATGTTATATAGAGCCTTAAGCCACTTTTCATCAACCAGGATCAGTTGTTCGTACCTAGCCTTTGCCCATTCAGCTTTTGGCACATATACTTCCAAAACTACCCTTAGTAAAGGAACTTCAATCTCAATTGGTAACACTGCTTCCATTCTATACACTAGTGAGTAAGGTGTAGCATTTCTAAAGGTTCTAACAATTGTTTTATAGCCCCAGAGTGCAAATGGTAACATTTCTGCTCTATCCCTAAAGGTGATCGTCACCTTCTACAAAATTTTCTTGAGATTTTTATTAGCTGCTTCTACTGCACCATAGGCTTGAGGTCTATAAGGGGAAGATTTATGTTGCTCGATTCTATACTTTTACAGAGGCTATTTGGTCTCACCTTAAAACTACACCCTATTATCTAAGATCACTTACTGTGGTAACCTATAACTACAGATGATGTTTCTTTCAATAAATTTAGCCATCTACCTTACCCCTATTTATTAAAAGATTCAGTTTCATTTTGAAAAGTAGTCTATAACTGCCACTATGTATTTGTGACCTCTTACTGTGGATGGCCTTATCTCTATATCGATTCCTCATGTAGAAAATAGCCATAAAGAAGATAAGCTGGTTAGTTCAATTGGTGGTAAAAGACTTAGATTGGTATAAATTTGGCATGTGTGACATTTTTAGATAAAGCTATAATAGTTCATTTCCATGGTTAGCCAGTGGTAACTTAATCTCATGATTTTCTTTGCTAAGTTCCTCCCATTTATATATGGACCACACATATCTTCATGCACTTGAACTAGTATCTTTTAGTCTTCTATCTCATTAACACACCTGAGCTATACACCATCAAAGTGCCTTTTGTATAGCATCCCTTTAAAGGAGAGGAATTGAGCAAATAACCTTTGTAGGACCTTCTTATCTTTTTTAGTTCTATGTTCTGGGTATTCCCCAGTTTCTAAGTATGTTTGGATGTCATGATATCAAGGCAAATCATTATTAGCTTCCTTTCCTATAGTGCTTTTTATGCCAATGTATGTTGGGAATCTTAATTTGCTGAAGTGCATGGGTTTTGACAAGTCCTTCTTGGTAAGATCAGATACTAACATTAGGGTGGCTAAAGCATTTACTACTTGATTATGTTCCCTCATAATGTGATGAAAGTTGTATCAATTGAATGCTTTAGACAAATCTGTAAGTATTCTAACATACCTACTTAGATTCTCATTTTTAACCTCCCAGTTGCCTTTCACTTGATATATCACCAACATGGAGTCCTCATATACATTGACTATCTTTACCCCCAGTTGAAATAAGGTTTTGAGGTCATCGATGCATGCCTTGTATTTAGTGACATTATTGGTGGCTTAGAATTCCAATTTCTTAGCAAAGAACATTTGTTCACCTTCTAGATTGATGATTAGCATGCCAGCACCTACTCCTTTCTAATTTACCACTCCATCAAAGAACATTTTCCATCCTTCTTGAGATATTACCTATAAGTATTCATCTAGAAACTCGAATTCTTCTTCCTTGCCCTCAATTGGCTATTGTGCTAGAAAGTCTACCACTGCTCAGCCCTTGATTATTTTCTTGGTTACATAAGAGATGTCAAATTCCTACAGTAATAGGATCCCTCGACCTATTTTGCCCACTAGCAAAGGTGTAGTTTATAGATACCTCAAAGGATCATGTTTGGCTACTACCTCTTTTTTGTATGATTGAAAGTAGTGAAATAAATTTTTAGACACCCAAATTACTCCCAAGCATATCTTCTCAACTTTTATATACTTCTGCTCATACAGGAGCAATTTCTTTCTCACGTAATACATGATGTATTCTACTTCAGCTTTATTAGCTTATGGAATAAGAGCCCCTATAAAGGTTTCTTCTACTTCAAGGTACAGGATTAAGGCTTTTCTTTGTTTAGGTGGTTTTAAGATAAAATGATTGGTTAGGTATTGCTTAATGGCTTTAAAGGCTTTTTAGTAATCATCATTCCATTCAGGTGGTTGTGTTTTGCATAGGAGCATAAATATAGGTTCACAAATAAATGTATGCTTGGCTATTAACCTATTGATGTGTTGCATTTTGCCTAGGAATCCTCTAACCTCTTTTTTTATTTAAGGGATAGGTATCTGTAAGATTTCTTTCACCTTATTTAGATCCACTTCAATCCTATTCTTACTAACCATAAATCCTAATAACTTAACAGACATAACTTCGAAGATGCATTTCTTAGGGTTGAGTCTCATGTTGAATTGGTCCAACCTTTGAAAGAACTTTTCTAGTGCTTTAAAATATCCTTCCCTTTATGTGGACTTTTCCATTATGTCATCCATGTAGACTTCTACCTCCTTATACATCATGTTATAAAAGAGTTTGATGGCCATTCATTAATATGTTGCCCCTAAATTCTTTAGTCTAAAGGGTATTACTTTATAGTAATACATTCCTCATTCTATTATGAAAGTTGTCTTGCACTTATCTATCACCTTCATAAGGATTTAGTTATACCCTGAGAATTTGTCAAAAAAGGAATACATGGCTGCCATAGCTATGCTATCCACTAATACATCAATATGGGGTAAGGGGAAATCATCATTAGGGCATGCCTTATTCAACTCTTAGTAATCTACACATATCCTAACCCTTCTATCTTTCTTTGGCACAGTGATGATGTTGGCTAACCAAGTGGGGAAGACTATCTCTTTAATGAACTTGGCTTCAAGTAGCTTGATAACTTCTTCCTTAACCTTTTTAGCTCATTGAAGTCTCATTCTTCTAAGCTTATAGCATATTAAAGTGATGTGGTCATAAGTCGAGATGGCATGTTTGGCTACTTCTTGATCAATACTAGGCATGTCCTCATAGTTCCAAGCAAAGATTTTTTTTATATATTTTCAATAGTCTCTCAAATTTCTCTTTCTTCGGCAGTGGTATCATAAGTAATTAATATATTTTTAGGATGTTCATTTGTACCAAGATTAAATGGGCTAGTTTTAATGCAGTTAATGTCAAAGATGATCATTTGGATGCATGCTACCATTAAGAAAAACATCACATGAATAAACAAACTCTTTGTTCATCTTATTTGAAAGAAAATTGTTTCGCCTCAAAGAGGTTAGACAAATACAATTGATCAATAAATAAATCACTATCCATATCAAGCACATCTTTAGGTAGAGCTAGGTAGATTTCTTTGATGTGTAAAACAAATGGCCAGAAAATGGGTGGATGTGGACATTCCAATTTGAAGCCAAATCACCATCCACCCACCTCACCTCCCTCACCCTCTCCTTTCCTTAGCCGATGCCATGGCAACCCAGAGTCCTTTATTCTTGAATTTTTCTTCATCAATTCTTCACCAAATAAATCACTAAAAATGAAGAAAAATAGGTAGAAAATGGTATATGAAGCTTGTGGACACCATAGTCATTCATGGAGATTGAGAAAATTCACCAAAGTTTAAGTTATATGTGTAAAGTGGCCTAAAATTCAAAAATAGTATAAGTAATTCTTTCTTCCTTTTTATTTTAGTTTCAAGTAGTCCTCTCAATTCTAATAATAGCCATGCTTTTAGTTCTCAAATTGGTGTTGTATATGAAATTTGAGGAATTTTCTAAGTTGGAATGTGGTTATATAGGTGTAAGGTAATTAGGTAAGCAACAAGGGAATTAAAGCTTCTAAGGTGTAAGAAAGGCCTAAAATTTGATATAGGTATATGAATTTGGTATAATAGCAACATGCCATGATGTGTGTGAATGTAAATTGTTATGTAAATATGCATGGAAATGGTGATTTGATTATGTAATGGCATGGAAATGTTGGTGTATGCATTGTACAGTGTCCTTTGTATGTGATGATGATGAAGTGTACGTGAATTTAGTGAGAAAAATAAATCTAAGATCATGGATTCATCTTGGCCGAGAGGTACATATGGCTTGGCATGTCATGTAAATGATGTTATGGCATGTATGTATGGTAGAGATGAGGGGAATTGTTATGTATGGCATAAGTATGGATGATAGGTATGTGTAATTAGTGGGAAAAATGCATGTGTGTGCATGATTATGGTATGGCCGAGAGTTATGTTCATGATGGCATTGCATGGCATGTGTGGTATGTCATGTGCACATATGGGTGTATGGTGGAATATGACATATGATGTTTATGTATGGTGAAATGTGAGAATGTGCATGTGTGTGACCATGTTTATGCATTGGCTAAGAGGTTTAACATAATGGCATGTATGGTATGTATGTGTGACATAACGTATGATGTGTACGAATGGTATGACATGATGAGCATAAGATGTATGACATAGAATTGGCATGAAATAGGTGTGAACATGTGAATGAACATGCTATAATGTACAACAAATAATGGTAATAAAAATGTGTTTATAATTCGAGGTAGGAAATGGCTTGTAAATGGCATAAAAGGAATGGTATGAATTAGACTAAAAATGTGACCAAAAAATGGCCTAAAAAGTAATATGTAATTTAGGCATCTGATGTGAATAATTTGATGATAATTTATGATCAATACGGTTAGCCCATGGCCATAAATAAAATGAGATTGTATATGGCCTATAATGGCATGAAACAATAGTTTGAAATGGTAAGAGGAAATGCCTAAAGAATAATGGCAATTGGCCTATGATTGTTCAGTTTAAATAGTGACCCATAACTATAAGGCTAAAATAATAAGATGTTAAAAATGGCTCAAAATTGTGTATCAATAACTTGGAAATAATTTAAATATATGATTAGTAATGGAATAAGAATAATTATGAGACAATAAGCCCATTAGTTAGACACCCACTAGATAGGTTAATCGGTCAACTAGGGGTTTACAGCTACTAAAGGTATTGGTCCTCTAGGCCTTTACCAATATGATGATATAGGTGGGTGCAGCCACTGAGGTCCTAATGATTGGGCCACTGCACTAGGTCGGTGTAGCAATTTAGGCTCACTGGCTAAGCCATTGCATAATATGATATTGATATTTCTATATGGTACGAGCTATCCCTATTATCAAGCTAGGTAGGCATAGCCACTGAGGTCCATAAGCTAAGCCACAACACTATAATGGATTGATGATATAATGATATGATGACATTTTTTATTTGTATGGTATTGGGGAGTTCCAAGTCCCTACTATCAGACTAGGTCGGTGCAGCAACTTAGGTTCACTAGCTGGGCCACTACATTAGGTGATGCAGAGATTGAGGTCCAAAATGTGGGCCGCTGCACAATATTTATTTCCCTTTTATCCAATATCTGTAAGTGTAATCTAACTAGTTGTTCCTATGTAGATCAAATTAAATAATATAATAATGATAGATAGTAATACTGAGAATTATGAATAAATTAAATAATGGCATCAAACTGATTAATATAATAATGAAATCGATGAATAAAATAATATTACTTTTATAATAAGGACATTGTATGATACATTTACACTCATGGCATGTGTGATATATAGGTATCCTTGCATTAACATGTTTTTATTATATCAAATTCACCACTAAGTTTTATACTCAATGTATTTGTGTTCCGATGTGCAGGCAGCTGAAGTGTAGCTGAGCAGCTTATATAGATTTTGCAATATAGTAGTGTCAGCAACTCAAGGGTATAACTTTGTTCTTTTAATGGTGTATACAGGGCACTCATGTATATAATATGGGTTTTAGGCATAGTTAGCATGGTAGCTGAAGTTGTCTGTATATTTTAAGATTAAAGCAGATAATTGTCTAAAAGGCCTTTATCTAAATATTTTATTTTCTGTGTTTTCTGATGATTTGAGCTTGAGGCCCTATGTGTTGTCTGTGATATTAATGATGATGTGTGATGATATTGGAGGACTAGAAGGGTCCAGGTGATGATAGTTTTTGATATTATTATTAGAAGTGCTTTTTCACAAGTGTATATTTTTGGAAATGTTACCCGAGTAGCCATTATGCTGCTGGAATCTTTGTAGAATTAATTACAAACTAGAAAATGGATTTTATGGTTGTTTTATCCTATATAATGATGTTTAAGGATTAGACTAGAATTTTAGGAAAGATTTGTCTAATAAATAAAACCATAAGTGTTAAACAAATAAGGGTTAGAGAAATTTCAAGATGGGTAACCAGGTGAGAAGTGACATCAACTATCGAGTTTCTTAGGGAATCAAGTATGGGTGTTACATTTCTAGACTCAGGTTATATCTTAACCCATTCATATCTTTCTAGCTTTTAAGCCATAAAGGCTTTATTATCCCTTGAACATTCTTGCTTAAACCATCACCTAGAAAGAAATTCATCTATTTCATAATTTTAGACACTATAGGATCTATATAATCTTTGTATATTCTAGTGATGTGAAACCCATTAAATGGTTGGTTTGCAATAGCCAGTGTGGATATAGCATGATTGATCTCAGATTTGATTGTGATAATGTTGCCTTCATAAGGAAACTTAATCATCTGATGTAATATAGAGAGGACTCCTTCAAGCTTGTGAAACTAGGGCTTTCCCAGCAAAACTGCAAATATAACCAGGATGTTAATGATAGTGAACTCCACTTTATCCATAATAGGCCCTACTTAGACCTTAGTAGTAAAAGATCCTCCCACTTGTCTCCTTGTATCATCATATGCTTTGATGGTAATGCTAGAGGGCACTAGGTTTTCTTTCTTCATACCTAAACTTGACAAAATCTTGATTGGGCCTACATATAATGATGAGCCATTATCAACCATAGTGTATCTAGTCTTTTTCCTATTCATCTTAACCTTAATGAAGAGAGGCCAGTTATGTTCCCTTCTTTCTAGTGGCAAGTCTTTATCTGAGAAAGTTATGAGCCTAGCCTTTCCAATTTTTATGGCTTAAACTAGCTCTTCAGGAGTAGTGGTGGTGGATATAGCAAATTGCCTGAGGGCTTCAACTACCTTTTACCTGTAGGCTTGAATGGATATCAACAGGTCCTAGATGCTAATATGGGCTTATGTTTTCTTTAACTATTTAAGGACCTCATCATTTTGTCTTATTTGGCTTCAATTTTCTTCTCAAGTAGGATCCAACCATTCTTCTTTACCTTTTCCACCATTTCTCCCTTAACCCTAACCTATTCTCTCTTACCCTCTTTAAGATCCTCGTCAAATGATCCATCCTAGAAATTCTTGCTCTCCCTAAGCTCACCTTTACTCTTGCTATCCCAAAAGCTGGTTAAAAGAATGGCTTCACTTTTTCTCACCCCCTCGCTAATCTCTTAGTTGAATCCATGGATATTTCTTAACACGTATTTTTTTAGTAATCTTGATTTGAGAAGACAAGAGTTCTAATGCTTAGGAAGTGGGTTTGAGTTGGTTTTTACGTCTAGTATTTTTTTAGAGTCAGTGAGGTCTTGAATAGCTTTTCTAAGAAGCTTGCAGTTGTTAATGAGGTGACCTAGTCTTTAGTGATAGGCACAGTATTGGTCATGCCTATGGTTGTGAGGCATGGACCATTCCATGGCTATAGTGGGAGAGGCTACAACTTTCCTTTCTTTATAAGCTTCTTCAAACACCATGACAGTGACTTGCCTAAGTTGGAATATCACTTGACTTGTACTACATGTACATCTGTTGTCTTGGTAGTGCCCCCAGCACTATGAAGTAATTTGGGTTACTTAATCTCTTGAACCCTTTGTCCTGATAAGCTACCTCTAGGTTAATAGTGATGTCTTTTAATTGTTCCCATGTTGTAATGCCAATTGCTATCAGCCCACTATTAATGTAACTATTGGCATTTTTTATGAACATCTTAATATGATATATATCCTCAGGCTTATTTCTCATCTTTGGTATATTAGCCCTTCACCTTTCTAAATAGTCAAAAAAGGTTTTGTTAGGCTTCTAC
>CANXYI011531955.1:0-11429 GCA_948208565.1 Hura crepitans
CACGAACTTCAAAAAATTACACTATTTATTTTAAAATTCATATTTTAATCCCCTCTACATGCTCATAAATTTTCACAGCCAAATTCCATCCATAGGTAGCTTTGCAGATTGCCTTGATTTGCATTCTAATTCGAAAATTACGAGATTTTACAAATGACCTTAGAATTCAAAAATTCTTTCATAAATAAACACAATAGAATTTTTGAGTTTCAAGGCCCGATATTTTCAAGTCCGTCCGGGCACATCCTAGGTCATTCTTAGCTTGTAAAATTTTTGTTGCATAGATAGGTAGCTTACAGTCTGAAATGAATTATTGGTTCTACTAAATTTTAAAATTTTGCCTTTTTCATCAATTTAAAGCGCTTTAAGGTTTCATAACCAGTGTTGTTGCCTCAATTTTTATGCAAGTGATTGGGCACACTTCTTGGACCTAGTGGCAATATTCATAGAGCCTCGAAATAGGGGCATTACACCTATAGTATTTACATGAGTGCCCACTAAGACAATCAAAAATACAAAATTATATACCCTTCAGTGTTTTATTGCTATACTACACAAAACTTGAGGATGGACTGCTATCTGTTACCTGTGCATCAAAACATTGATACATTGAGTATTAACTCAGTGGTGAATTTGATATAATAAAAACAAGTCAATGGAAGCATACATATATATCACACATACAATGAGTGCAAAAGGCATCATACAATATCCTTGTTATAAAAAATAATATTATTTTATTAATCATTTCGATATCATTATGTAATTTATCACAATTCTTATGAATACCATCTGTTATTATACATTATTTAATTTATTACATAGGCCCGACTGGTTAAACTACCCTTACAAACAATAGGCAAAAGGGAAATAAATATGATGCAGTGGCCTACATTTTAGACTTCAATCTCTGCAACAACCTAGTGTAGTGGCTCAGCTAGTGAACCTCAGTCACTGCATCAACCTGGTCTAAAAGTAGGGACTTGGAATACCCTAGTACCAGACAAATAAAATATCTTCATATCATTTTATCAACAATCCATCATAGTACAGTGGCCCAACTTATGGACCATAGTGGTTGTACCTAGTTGGTCTTATAATAGAGATCTACTTATACTAGATAAAGATAACCACTTCAGACTGTGTAGTGGCTTAGCTAGTGAACCTCAGTCACTACATTGACCTATTGTAGTGGCCCAATTATCAGGACCTTAGTGGCTACACCTACCTATCTTATCATACTAGTAAAGGCCTAGAGGACAAGTACTTTTAGCAGCTGCAAACCCCTAGTTGACAAGTCAACCCATCTAATGGGTGTCTAACTAATGGGCTTACTATCTTTTAATTATATTTATTCCACTATAGATTATCTATGTAATTTCTTTCTAGGTTTTTGACACAAAGTTATGAATTATTTTCCTCAGTTTATTTTTAGTTGGACAATTATGGGTCACCTTTTTATGCCGAAAAGTTATAGGTGTATTTTTACACTAGATAGTTATAGGTCCTTTTATGTCTATTTCATGCCATTACCATAAGTCATTTTTCATGTCCATGTCATGCACCTATCACAAGTCATTTCTACATATTCATTTCCATTACACAGTCATGGGTCTGTTTTATTTTTTGGGATAGAGTTATAGGTAAATTTTTATTTTCCTTAAGCATTTCCTTATGCCATTTCAAGCCATATTAACCTGCCATTTTAGGCCACATATTATCTCAGTCAATTTAGTCTAATAAGCCAATAATAATGGCCTCACATTTGAATTAAAACTAAGTACATTTTAGGTCACTTTCTAGGCCATTTTAGGTCTATTTCTTTAACACCATTTCTCTACCATAGTTTTTCACCAAATTATTACCACATTTATACTACATTTATTAGCCACACATTAAGCCATATTTATACCAATGTCCCTTCACATTTTATGCCTTTTTCATGCCACACATCACATGATCATCATGTTTCACCATGCACACACATCATACACCATACCATATATAGCTACCATGTCACGCATACATGTCATACCTCTCAGCTAATAGTTGTTCATGGTCATACACATTCGCATTCTTACATTTCATCACATATCATATTTCTACCATACCTGTATATGTATACATAACATACATGCCATGACATATCAAGGATACCTTTCGGCTAAGCAAATATCATGCACACACATGCATTTTTCTCATCATTTCCACATACACATCTCTATGTTCATACCTCACATGACATTTCCCATCATTACCATCATGTTTACATGCCATAGCACTATACACATACAATGACACCATGGCCATACCTCTTGGTGACTTAAAGACCATACACATACACACATTTTTCTTACCCATTTCACATGCACATATGCATTTTCATGTCATGCATATTCATGTCATACCTTACAATTCCCATCATTCATGTTATACCTTACAATATCATTACTAGCATACCTCTCGGCTAAATGGACATCATGCATTCACATACACTTTTCTCACCTAATTCACACCTAAATCATTAATTCCACACTTTATAAACCTCACGACATACTTAGTCCCACAACACATAAAAGCAAGCTTACACATACAATTCCATACACATATAAATGGCAAAACACATCCACACACATCATGACATGATTCAATTATATCATGTTCACATACCTAGATTAATTTTAAAGCCTTCCTCACACTTTAAATTGCCTAATTTCCTTGTTCCCCTTGTGTTTGCCTTACACCTTTATAACAAAACTTCTACCTTAGAAAATCCATAGAAAATAATACAAACCTCCAAATGAAAATCTAAAAATATGTTGATTCATAAAATTAAGAGGGATACTTAGGACTAAAATAAAAAGGAAGAAACACTTACACCAAGTTAAATTTCATCCCACCATTCATTAACACTTTACCTTTAGTGAATTTTTTCCCACCTTTAGTAATGGCAATGGTGTCTAATAGCCTTAAAGAAACATTTTTGCATTATTTTTATGATTTTTAAAGGAAGAATAGTGCTGGTGTATGGTGGCTATGGCTATAAAATGGTGGAGGCAATAGTGGTGTGGCATTAGCTAAGGGGAAAGGAAGAGGGAGGAAGAAAGGTGGGTAGACAGGTGAGGTGGCAAAAGTGAGTCTATGTGGCAATAGAAGGGTATTTATAGTGGTGAGTGGGTGCCTTGGGTTGTGACATGTGACACCTGAGCATCCTAAGAAATCTTAGTTTTAGCTAAAATGTTGATTAATTTTAAAAATTCACTCAAACCTCAAAAAATCATTAGGTTTATTCTAAAAATCCTCAATTAGACTTATTTAAAGCCTTATAAAATTTCATAGTAAAATTCCATCATTAAGTCAGTTAATTAATTCCTCAAAAAATTATGAAATTCTAAAAAGTTACTGAATGACATCAAAAAATTAAAATTCCTTCACTAATAATTTTAATGGAATTTTTAACCTTAAGGGTATGATATTTTCAAGTCTATCTAGGCACATCCTGGGTTATCCCAGCCGAGGTTCATTTAAGTTTACGATCCATTAACTTATGGCCCGAAATGAATTAATGGTTTTGCTAATTTTTTTAAATTACTCATTTTACCTATTTTTTGGCTTGCTAAAGTTTCATAACTAGTATACCCCTTCTCGAGCCTTATGAAGGTGTCCTAACTTCCTAGGCACACTTTTCAGGTCTTAGAGTTACTTTTCACATAACCTTAATTTACGAGCATTACAATGTCATATGGCTAAACACCTTTCTTCCTTTTCCCTCTACCCTAAAGTTGATGCCACCTTTTATAGCCACCCTTTACTTTTTTTCATCCTTTTCTCTCACCTTACACACCTAAATCCATTAAAATTTATGTGTTTTTTAGCCTTCATGATCCCTTAAAACCTCTTCAAGTGATAGAATTAAGAAATAAATGATAGAAAAAGAATATAAGCGAAGGGTGAATAGTGTCATTTTTGAGTGCAAGTATTTTTATCTCAATTTTTATTTTTGTTTTAAGTAGCCTTAAGTGTTTTAAGAATAACCACACTAATAGATTTTGATTTGGAGTTATGTAGAATTTTTGGGAATTTTTGGGAATTTTTCTAAGCTCTATATGTGTATGTCTTAAGTCATGGAAAGGAATTGGTGAGAGAAGGACATCTAAGGGAATAAAGTGGTGAATAAGGGTGTTTACACACCCTAGGTATGTGAATTTAATGCAATATATATGTGTCATGATGTGTGTGCAAGTATGTGTGCATAGGAGTATGTATAGAAGTGTTAGAATTTTTGTATGTGTGCATGTTTGATGTAAATTTGTTATGTGACTATGTTAGCATAATAAAATAAAGCTTTATGTGCATGATTTGTATGAAAGAAATACATATGCATTTATGTATTCTTAAAGTTGCTGAATGGTATGTATGGTGGCTATGTAGAATATATGTGTGTATGGCATGTATGGGAATACAATTAAGCTAGAAATTAGACATAGAAAATGGCTATGATGTGAAATTGAGGAAAGGAAATAATATATGGTAAAAATGTGTGGTGAATGGGAAAATGTGGTAATGTGTGCTAAGTATGTAAGGTATTGAAAATAACACATTTATGGCATATAAGTATGACACTACATGAATGCATATACTTGACTTTGTTAGATGGAAGAATACAATTAAACATGATAATAATCAATGACATAGATAATGACATTAATGTATTGAAAAATGGATGGTGCTAATGTGAAATATTATGGCACTTAGAAGGAGTAACTTAGTAAGGATAGTAAGATAATGGAAGCATTAAAAAATGACCAATTGATAGTGTTGATTGTAAAATAACCTTATAATGCTTGTAAAACACTATTTTATAAACAGTACCTCCGAGACATGAATAGTGAATCCTAGGGAGCTCAGGACAACTGTGATAGCCAGAAAGTGGAGTACTAGTCTTAAAACTTTGATCGGCTAGAAAATGAATTAATTAAAACTTTTAGCAAAACTAATAAATCATTTTAGGCTAAGAATTACTCAATAGTTACCTTAAATGAGTTTGTGCTTATACAACTCTAGGATGTGCCCATATGGACTTGGAAATACCATATCTAGAAGCTCAAAAATTCCAATGAGTCCATTGGTGAAGGAATTTTAATATTTTGAGGTTGTTTGATATTTATTTAGAATTTTTAGATTATGCAAGTGAATAGTAACCCTAGTTGCCATTAAAGTTTTGGCTTGAAATTTTATAGTGCCTTTAATAGACACTATCAAGGATTTTTGGCACTGAAAACATGATTTTTGGAGGTCTAGAAAAATTGATTTGAATTTTTGAATTTTAAAAGAAAATCAAGTTAAAACAGACTATCAGATTGACATGTGGTGCGATATGAGCCATCCACCCTCTTAATATGAAAGTGTTTGTCACATATGAGGGTATCACATATGCTAAACAACTCATCTTCCCCCTTTACCGACAAATGGTATATGCCATTATTCCCTAAGCTATTCCCCTCTTTTTCTTCCATTTCCCTCTCCTCACACACCCAAACCCATCAACCCTTATATGGTTTTTGGCCTCCATGATCATTTAAAGCTTCTCCAAGTGATACATTTGAGAAAAAGAGGCTAGAAAGTGAGATTTTGAGATGGAGTGAATAGTTCCATTTATTAGTGTAAGTGATTTTCTCACACTTCTAATTTTTGTTTTAGGTAGTATTAAGTGTTCTAAGAATAACTATTGTGATAGATTCTAATTTAGGGCTGTGTAGGATTTTTGAGAATTTTTCTAAGCTCTATGTGTGTATGTTCAAGGAAAGGAGGTCGTGAGAGAAGGCCATTTGAAAGAGTGATGTGGTGAATAAAGGTGTTCTCACACCCTATGTATGTGAATTTAATGTAATTGATGTGTGCCATGATGTGTGTGCATGTATGTGTACATGTGAGTGTGTTTGGAAGTGTTAGATTTTGGGTATGTATGCATGTTTAATGTATATTGGTTATGTGATTATGTTAGCATGAAGAAATAAAGCCTATGTGCATGATGCGTATGGAAGAAATGCATGTGTATATGTGTGTGCTTAAAGTGGCCGAATGGTGTGTATGGTAGCCATGGAATGTGTATGTGTGTATGACATGTATGGGAAATGTTATTAGGGTATAAATTAGACATAAGCTATACTTAAAATATAAAATTGATGAACGGAAATTTTATGTAGTAACAATGTATGGTAAATGCCAAAAATGTGTTAGTGGGTGCTAAGAATCAAAGTTATGTGAAAATGAGACTTTTATGGCATGCAAGCATAACATTATATGAATGATGTGTTAGATGGAAAACATGATGATAAGCTATGACACAGGTAATAACATTAACATATATAAAAATAAATGATGTGAAATAAGAACAAAGTAAGAGCAAGCAATTGAACAATTATGATATGCAAATTAAACTAAGGAAAATGACCAAATGAATAGTGAATTGGTTTGTAAAATGACCCATAACTAGGAAAATGTGATTATGTGCAAATGTGCACTTTTGTGTGAAAATTTGATGACTGCATGATTATTTAAGAATGACCTATAACTATATGAATAAAATTAATAACAGTAAGTAGCCTGTATCAATTAGACACCTACTAGATAGGTTGATCGATCAACTAGGGAATTAGTAGCTCTAGGGGTTTTGTTATCTTAGGCCATTGCTTGCATATTTGAGATGGTGGGTGCAATCGTCGAGGTTTTGTGACTGCACACCTAAGTATTAGGAGGTCTATATGGGTTGATCCCTACTACCCACTATACCTATGGATATTGGGAGGTCTCATAGGGCTGATCCATGCTATCCACCTAAGATGAGATATTGCTTGGGATATCAGGAGGCCCTATAGGGTAGATCCCTACTATCCTTATAAATGTTAGAAGGTCCCCCAAGACTAATCCCTACCATCTACCATTCTAATATTAGGAGGTCCCACATAGTTAATCCCTACTATCAAATAGATATGGGTAGGTGCAGCTATTAAGGTCTAAAATGCAGGCCACTACACAGTCTAGATCCTATTATCCAGTGTCATTAAGTATAGTCTTTCTAGTATAGGCCTAAAATAAAAGGATGGAAATAACTTCACAATAACAATGATTGAAATGGTTAGTGACTTATTGGATCTGATTGCATGTAATGTATGTCATCTAGCAAATTTAGTTAAATCATGTGAGACAAAGATTATAAAATAATAAGAGAGGTTAAATTATAATAAAATTGCATGTAACTAGTTTAACACATGTACCTAACTAGCCTGATGCCTAATTACTGCATGATTTATGTGTGGTTTACCTTAGTTACATTAAATTCAACATTGAGTTTTTATTTAGCATATTGGTGTTCCTATACGCAGGTTGTAGATAGATAGTAGCTATTTAGTCTTAGTGTCTATAGTGTAGTAGACAACCATCTTGGGGTATACTTTTACTTATTTGTACATATATAGAATAAGGGAAGTCATGTATAGAGGCTATGGGACCTAAGATAGTATCAAGTTTAAACATACTCCTATTACATACATAAAATGGTCTGTAAATTATAAAATGGGAACTAATAGGTGACTGTCTATGTGAATGCATGCCTGTATGATTGCTTATTGAATGATGTGGGTCTAAGACCCTATGTGTAATGACCCAAAAATCCCGACTCTCATGAATAGTACTTCCCTAGATGAATAGTGCTTCCAAAAACCTGAGTCACACTAAGTGTACCAATGAAGAGTTTTAATTATGGGAGAATTTTGGGCAAAGTTTGAAGCTAATTAGAAGTCATTTGAATGGTTAAAAGTGCTAAACAAGATTTTACAATAGTGTTCTGTGGATAGTACTGCAGGTAAAGATGAACCATAAAATAAATTAAAAGTTGCTCAAAATAATTTGGAAATGTTACAACCTAATACTTAAATATTCCAAGTAGTCCATTGGCTTTGGAATCAAAATTTTATAATATCGGGAAGTATTTTTCCATAATTTTCAAGAAAGAAAATATATTATTTTCACATGTTTCTTTCATTTTTCAGGCTTGAGGTTTTAAAGGAATTTAGAGGAAGAATTTATCTAATTTTAGGCACATACATGAGGGAATTTTGATAATCTTAGTGGGGATAAAAATTTTACAAAGTTTTGGGCAAAATGGTTTTTAAATTATAAATACCCTTTTTCCCTCCTATTCCCTCCATTTCCACCCACATCCCCCTCTCTCTTTCCCTCTGAGCCGACACCTATTCTCCACCCTTCTCTTCTATTTTCTTTCTTCCTACACTCAAACCCATAATTTAAAATTGGTCCCAAAGGGTAAAGCATCCCAAACCGAACCTGTAAACACTAAGAAACCCAAATTTGGTAGAGTATATTTAGAGGAATCGTGATTTCCCTCCCGAGGTAAATAGTGCACATTTGACAATTAAGTAACTTTCTTTCCATTTTAATGTTTTTTTAGGTTCCTCAGGTGCCCAAGAGAGTATATATAGGCTCATTTTTATTTTTTGAGTTTTTTTATGATTTTATATGATTTTTTTAAAATTGAACCTTTTTGAATTCATAGGTGAAAACTCAAACCGAGCTTCCCGAGGAAAGGCAAAGGTTGAGAAGAGCGTCGGGCATCCCGAATGACCTATCTCGGTATGTGTAATCACCTTAAATTGAATAAAAAAGATATACTTATCATTATGGCATTAAGTCATAAATATGGCATTTAATGTGTCTAATGTGTATTAAATACAAAATTCTCATGAATGACATTAATGGATGGTAAATACATGTAATGTGCTAGCCTAAACCTTATTATTCATGTGTGATGCATAATTCAAGTGAAAATCAAGTATTAAATGCATTTTGTGAATTTGTGTTTTTTAGGATGTTATATGTAGTTAATGTGCACATGTGTGTGTTATTAATAGATGATAATATGTGCATTTATATGGCATGAATGAGATGCTAATGGTGAGAGCATGTTAGCTGAATAGTTATTAAAGGATGGCATGCTCATGTATGTAATGATGTAACCATGTAAAGCCATTATACGATATTGATGTTATATGATTTTGAATAATAGATTTGAAGTAAATGGATGTGATTTTGAGCATTTAAGCAAGATTTATAATTGTAAAGGTATATATGTGTGTGTTTTAGTAGCCTTGGGCATATAGAGACAAAAATTTCATGTATGTGAGACATATGTGCATTTTATGATTTTTACATGTGGATTTGACTATAAAGCTTATTTTGGCTTTGAATGTCATTTTGAATGTGCACACATAATGACTAGAATATTTGTGTATGCTTAGTGATAGCCAAATGCATTAAATGAGTGAATGGTGTGTATTAGGCACCTTTATGGAAATAAATGCTTATATGAGTAATAAAAGATGAAAACGATTAAAATGTGAAAGTGTGAAGTTTGATATATCTATTTGCATAGGTATAGACTATAGGAAGTAGTCGAATGCCATTTTATTTTAGTTATGTTAGATTTACCTCTAATAGACATTAATGGTAGATAATCGCTAAAAACTGACATTATGTGTAAAATGGCATGTAATACAGAATGTGAACTGTGTTATATAGTTTTAATGCATTAGAGCTAAATTGGCTATGCTATGTATTATATGACACATGCTACTTAGCATGAGAGTTTAGGCCTCACTGATGTGCGAAATGTCTAATGTGATCAGTTTATGCATGTCGAGACATAAATAATGTTATATGTTAAAAATGATTGAAATGAGGTAAATCAACAAGTTTAATGATGCCTATATAATTTGACAACCTAGTTTGGATAGGTTGATCTGTGAACTAGGATTTAGCAACTATAATGTTTACCTTGGGTAGGAGACCTACGAGTCAATGTTTAAGTGTTGATGAGTATGAGGCCTTTGAGCTAATGTATTTTAGAACTTTCAAGTGCGAGACCTATGGGCCAATTTGTTTAAGTATCTATGGATATGAATGCCTTAAGGTATAATGTTCTTATGCACTTTCAAGTGTAAGCACCTTTGGGTGTAATGTTTTTAGCACTTTCGGGTGCAAGGCTTCGGGCTAATGATATCCACTATCCAGCCTTAGATTGTTGTCTTTTTATTATGGGCATAAGTTAAGCATAACATAATGGTAATTGTGACTTAAATGATGTGTTAATATGTGATGTTAATAAGTATGACATAATAACAAGTTAAACAAATAAATATGATACATGTGTTAAAATATGGTGTTTAATACTCATAAAATGTATGTATTGATGTATTGGTGTATATAAGGTCATGAAACCTGAATATGTGGTAATGGTGCATATGAATGGTTATGGGTCGAAATGTATGTCATTATACTCGATATAATGTATAATCGAATATTTGTATGTTTTTTAATGATATATGAGCACTTTATGCATATGGTTAATTTTAATTATGTTAAGAGCAAATATGTTGTGATTAGGGACGTATAATGGCTTATGTGTTTTTAAATGCAAGTATGTGCATAAAAAATGCATAATGATGTGAGATTCATAATGTGCACATATAAGTGATGATATATAAATCATTTCACATATATTGCATAAATACATGCTTAAGTTGTCATATTCAAGTTAAAGTGATTACACCACTAAGCAAAATCTTAGCGCATTACTTGTTTGCAATGTATAAGTAATAGAGTAATAGATGAAAGTCAAAGCTTCTGCCCTATAAGAGATCATGAAGACTACCCTTTTAGGGTACTTTT
The DNA here is from genome assembly GCA_948208565.1 of Hura crepitans. NCBI lineage: Eukaryota > Viridiplantae > Streptophyta > Magnoliopsida > Malpighiales > Euphorbiaceae > Hura > Hura crepitans. The sequence continues at coordinate 10,747 of CANXYI011531955.1, forward strand.
TTGTTTCATTTTGTAAAATAATGAGGATATAAATATAGATAGTGTTGCTCTTGTGATTCTAGAGGGATTGGACCTAATATGTAAACATAGGTTAGTTTTGTAACTAAAACTATATTTATTGTAAAAGCTTTATATTTCTTGCATGACTTGTATGATTAACTCATGATATTGCATGTGAGAATGCTATTTGAGATGAGCTTGAGCTCTATGATTTTTTTTGAGGAGTTTAGAGGGTTAGAAGGACCCAATAGGAGTTGAGATTTGTTTTATGTCAATATAGAAGTGTTTTTAACAAGTTTACTATTGGGGAAAGTGTCTCGATGTAGTTGTTAGTTGCCTTATAATGTGTGCTAAATGGTTTTTAGTGTTTTTACAACTCTATAAGTCAAGAAATTATTTAATTAATAAAAGTTTTAATTTAATTGGGTTTTTATAGGTAGCAAAATAAGATATCAGTAGTGCTAGAACTCTCTATTCGGGTTCGGTGTATAAAATGGGTAAAGGGCATCACACTATAATTGTAATGCTATCTAAGCTATTAGAGGACTAGATAGGGTCCAGAAGTGGGGAAGTTAGTTTGATGATTATAGAAGTTGGATTTTTTGTAGGTTAAAATTTTTAGTTTTTCACTCCGGGAGCCGTTAGGCGACCCCGAGTTCTAGAAAGTGCCTGTCGAGCCCCGT
>CANXYI011532036.1:0-11489 GCA_948208565.1 Hura crepitans
AAATTTCAACGAAATTAAATTACCTATCTCTCAAATTAGAATCAATTTTTTTGTGCATGTTATAATTCTATGATTTTTCGAATGATCAATACCTAGAGTCTCATACATAAACTATCTAGTCAAAGTCATTATTGATTTCTAAAAAAAAATAAACCTTTTTTTATCATGAGAAATAGCCATTTTAATTTGAGTCAGCATTAACTCAAATATCTATTGTTTTTTAATAATCAGTATGACTAAGAGATTAAGAATTATATCGTAACATAATATTGCTCAATTAATGACAATGTAAGGTGCCTAACACCTTTTCCACGCATATATAGACATCCAAACCTAATAATATATAAAATAGTATTCGATGTTCAATTACACATATTATAATTGGTGGCGACTCTTTATATTTTTATATAATTCATTTTTTAGGGGTCAGCCACACACATTTTATATAACACCAATTATAGTATATTATATAGTTGACATAAAATCAAATTTCTTCTTCAAAGACTAATACAATTTTTTTTATTTACATTTTGCATTTATGCAAAATCCTTTACATATAAAATTAAAATCACTAATTACTAAAAAACCTATGCAATTGATATATATAATTTTTTCAATGTCACAAATCAACCATTGTGTTCTTTTTTTTTCCTCTTGAATATATACTAATACATTATTAGATATTAACTCGATGTAAAAAAACAATGCAATTTCTTATTCATTTTTCCAAATTTTTACATTTCTATAAACCACAATAATTCAATATTAATTTTTTTGTTCACCTTTCAATTATAAAAGACTAATGTCGTTTTATATATACATTTAACTTTTTAATTTCTTTTACATATTTGCACACATCCATAAATATAATAATACAAATACTTTATGTTGATAACCATTCAATCAATTTGCCAAACAAACTTTGGTTCTTCTTCACTTATACTCATCGAATCATCTTCTTCCTTTTTTTCTTACAATGTCGACCAAACATTTACTTTCTTTCTCCTGCCTACCACCTCAACCAACAAAGGTAGTTCCAGTATGTTGTCTAGCTTCAAACCCATCCACGTTATTTCCCCCTAGTACTACTATAGTCGAAAAATTACTTTCCCATAAAGAGTTCAAGTTGTAAGAGATTTTAGAATTCCTTTCAACCTCATGGCCAGTTTCCAATCATTTCTGACTCTACTTTTGAGAACAATTGCTTCGTTTCCATTTTCTCTAACATTGGAGATAAGCAATATGTCATAGTTGTTCAAAAACCAACTTCTAGCTTTAAAGCAATGGAGTCCTTATGATGTCTATGACTCTCTAGATTTTAACACTGCTCTTATTTGGATCCAGGTTCACGGCTTTGCTCCAATTCATCGTAATTTTCATAGTGCTAAGGTTGTTTCAAAAGATTTCCCTAGACTTATTGAGGTGGACTTTGGCTCCGGATGGAGTTTATTTGGTTGCCTTTTTTAAAATGTAGGGTCAACACCTACATCAATGAACACCTTCTCATAGCGATAGACTTTACTGATGATTGTAGACAAATAAGGCATGTCATGTTCAAATATGAAGGCCTTCCTTCTATATGTTATTTATGTGGCACTATGGCACATATATTAGATAACTACCATAAAGAGAAGGCTGCAAACAACGGGGGAAGGTATATTCCCCTAAATTCCTAAACATATGGCAATGAAATCAAAGCTCCTCATTTCATATGCAATCGACAAGTTGTGTGCAATGTTATAGAGTTTACAATTAAAAAGGGCTAATGTTCTTGCCATAGTATAATCCATGAACATCCAATAAATCTAATTTTTTTCCACCGATATTTGTTCTAAGAAAGGGGAAGGGAACTCAAGGTGCCTAAGATGTCATGTCAAGCACCATTGTAGTTCATCAAATTCATGCTTAATTGCCTACAACCATGATATGGTCACATCAAAATTGGGTCCTTATTCGGTTTATAATATGATCACCTATTCAAATGAAGCTTCAATTTTTAGAAATTGCATGCATATTGTGTGACACCTCTCACCCGACCTATTCACGAATCTTGATAAGGGATGGCACACAATTGATATCAAACTTATTTAAAACATTTTCATTTAAAACTTTTTTTTAGCTGTAGTCATAAAACTTCTTAGCACATGTTTTCATAATTCACAAACTAGGTTAAGCTATTAGGAGTCATTAGTTAAAAATCTAGCAACATAACAGCTGTCTGATGACATATACATGCATCACTCAAACACATATCATCCACACATATACCTTAACATGCACCACATACAACTTATAAGCTCAAACATGCACCATGCTTAAAAACATACAATAGAAGCATACATCACAGATATACATCCCATACTTAATAGTTTACATACATCTTTGATACAAGTTTAGGCCTATAATCCTCAATTATACATACGAGTGCCTACTTATGTACATCCTAAAATCATATACAAAAAGATACCAAAAGAAAGGCTTCTTCACTATTGGACTATTTGAGACCTTAACTGCACTTCTCTTGTTCTACCGCTTCAACTTACACATTGCAAAACAAACATGATGTGCTAAGCTTTGTAGCTTAGTGGCATATCTAATAACATTTAAATCATACATTAATATGAAAATCATATACATTAAAATGCATAACATATGCATAATGCCCATGACATAGTAATGGTGTGCATAAACAAACTGAGTTTATTACATGCAATTGATAACCTAATCTCACATGCATAACCATTATACCTCTCACATGACAATTTACATGTTCTTGTTTCTTTTCATTTATCTTTAATTAAGTCACTCATTTGCTTTGCTCATAATCAATAAATAAGGTCCTGATACTGGATAACGGGATATGTACAATACCCAAACAAGGCTAATGCATCTGTATCCACACCATGTATACATATAATCCTAAATGGAGCATACATGGCTATACCTGCATCATAGATATGTATATATGTGTAGTACCCAAATGAGTTTATGCTGCTACACCTACAACATGGATATATATATATGTGTAGTATCCAAACAGGGCTTACACAGTTGGACCTACATCAAATCTAAGCTTGTATGCTATAAGGTGGCACCAAAGTACCCTAGCAACTACTAATCCCTTTAACTGACTAGTCAACCTATCCAGGTTAGGTTGTCTATACATATATAAGCATTTCTTGTTCTTTCTTTATACTTAATCAAATTATCATGCCATAAATTTCAAGCTTTATGTAACTCACATCATAAGTTATTTATCGTTCTCATCATAGTGTCATCATATACTTAAAAGTGTAACATGCATCAATATTTACATACCTTTTTGTCATTCGGCCATGCACTCTAAAGGTATGATCACCTTTCTTGCATAACCATTATACATTTTTAGTTTATCACATCATAATCATCATATGCAAGTTCAACTCATGGAATAATTATTTCTTATGTTATGTAATACACTTAAGATCTACTCACACATTATTTCCTTATATCATTTAATGTCCAAAATAATAAAAGCATACAACTAATACAAAATTTATCTTGAATTTATCATAATCACATTATTATTATGCCATAACCACTATACACATCACAAATGAACACATATAGTTTCAGCCTAATACCTCTAACCATACTTCACTTTACATTCTAGCAAATCATCATGCAAATTAGCTTACACTATCACCCAAATGTCCAATTTAAAGTATTTAACAACATCATTAATCTATTTACATCATATCATGCTTGAGTTCTATATTCAATGCACATATACCTTATGTTAGTACCATGTCATAAAATATTGTCCAATTATTCATGGATTCATTATGCATCATCTAACCATAACAATCAACCTAATACATACATCAAACCCCAATTTACAATCCATTTATATAACATAATAAACATAACTTAACATAATATGTTACCAAATTCCTTTAAATTACATATTTCATTAACATAATCCATATAAATCAATCTCTTGTTTAACACACCTAATTTTATGATTTCAAGCAATGTATATTTTCAGTCAAGACTCTACATCAACCATTATTTTACATAACAACCCTTTTAACATACTTGATTTCATACTTTCTTATAAGCATTATATGGTATATATACCTATTTCATGCTTTTTAACACACACTTACACTTTACTAATCCATACACATTATATAATTAACAAGAGCACACTTTAATTCATTCCATCATGTCAAAAACACTTATGCATCACCACACTCACTACATTATTTTTGGCTAACATAACCATAACCTCACCATTATTACATTTTCACTTATCACATATTACATTACCTTAACATCAAGATTTTGTCACACAATTACAAATTTACATGTTATTACACTTAACATAACCCAAAGACACTATATCATACATTTTTCAGCCTTAAGCATTTTTACATCCATATTGATCCGTTTCATCAAATTACATATACGAGACATTCGTTTAACCTATTTCAACTATCAACTATTATACACCTCATGTCACACTTTATATACACATCATTACCCTACATTCATAATCACACACACACACACTTTAATTCGTCGATTAACACCTTTAAAGCATGCATTTAACATCATTTAACTACCAATCTTCCATACATATCATTTCATATTAATACATACACATCTAATGCAAATGCAACACACACACACTTTAAGTTTACCATCACACACTCAAATGCACTTTAGTTATTGGATACATATACTAGGACTTCAAAAACTCCCAACTAAGCTTCCTTAAACCTTCTCTTTCCCTTTTCATTTGTTCCTTTCTTCTCGATAAACATAATACCATTTTTAAATAAAAAAATCCATATAAAATCAACCTTGCATACAAATTAAATTCTAACTTGATATATCTCATATTGGGGCCTTAAGACATCTAAAAAATATAAAAACCCAAAAATAAACTCTTTACCTCAAGTTAGTTGCTATTTACTAAGAAAAAAGTTCTCGAAATTACTCTAAATAAACACCAAATATATGCTTCCCAAGGCTCCAAATTATTAGAACGGGTGTAAATGATGATCAAATAGGGAGAAATTATAGCAATTTGCTTGGAAGAAAAAGAACAATGAAGGAAACCCTCCTTTGGATGTATGTCATGAAAAAGGAAGAGAGGGGAGAAGAGGTAGCTGCTAGAAATTATTCTAATTGACTAGATTTTTGACACCCAAACCAATGGCCAAGATCAAAACTTAAAAGAGATCTAAGGCCCAAATTAATTAATGTGATAAAATCCTCTTTTAATGCCATTTTATTTTTGTTCTTCAATTCCAAACATCAATTCCCACATCTTATAGTCCTAAATAATCATAAATATTATTACCCAATATTCTTAAAATACCGCATGCAAAAACCTTGAAAAATCGATTTAAAATTAACTTATTTTCCTTGTTTGATTTTTATAAAATTCCCTTGATGTTCAAAAATTCCAATTCCAATTTCATTGGACTTTTATGGGATATTTGAGTATCAAGATGTGACATTCCTGGCTCAATTTGAGCAAAAATCTAATAATTATTAGTTTTGGCCTTGACCGTATTATTATTCACATAAAACTACCGTAAAAACTTTATTATTGTTTTTAACCATCTTAATGACTTCATTTTCATTTCAAAATTTTTTCAATATTATGTTATAATTAATACTTTTATCTTGTTCAATTAGTGTAGCCCGAGTCTTGAAAAATACTATTCACATCTCGAAAGGTATTACTCACCAACATGCTTGTTATCTGCCATTAACTATCCAAACATCCTTATTTTCATGTCAAACTTCATCCATGACCTATTTAAGACATATACTATTTGTCTACATGAAATGCATTATTCATGTCCCAAGAGTTACTATTCATAATCTCGAGAATTTTGGGTGTTACATTTCTTCCCCTTTTAAAATAATTTCATTTGCAAAATTCTTGTGGTCCTATTATAATCTATGCCATCAACTTTGTAACACCTTAATACCCAACCGATAGTCGGTTTAGATATAGGATGTCACATGCAACATCTCTTATTCGATCCGATTGTCAGATCTGAATGAAAGACATCGCACGTGCTTAACTATTTTATTACTAATACCTCTACTATCTCTGTTAATTAATATTTAAAACTACTAATATTATCCACAACACATGTCTGTAATCATATAATCTTGCGCCCACTATTTACCACTTATACATGAGTGCCAATCTACTATCATTACTCACCTGCTTTCATGTGATGCCAAATAGAACCCCTTAACTTGCGCTACTTTTCTTAAGGCTGCAACTTAAACTTCTATATATTACCTACGCACCAGCAAAAGCTAGAACACTGAGCAATGATGCTTAGTGGTGTATTTAATAACATATACATAACATGCAAGCACACGAGCATGCATCATATAATAATATTTACAATTTATAATCCTCTTATGTCAAAACAAAGAGATGCATATAAAAAACAAATTCACTATTCATTTAACATGCAAAAGTATAATTCACACATAATAAATGTTTTATCCTTTCTATAATTAACAGCATGAGTCATGTTCATAACTTTCTTTCTTATTGATTAATATTTCAGATTCAACCTTTTAACCTTATTGATTACATTCATTACTAATAATTATTAACATCTTAATTAAGCCATATAAGTCTCATCTTATCTTCTATTTACTAGAGAACAACACAATACAATTTATTATACTTATGTTGATTTTCCCAATTCTGTACAGTTTTATTATTATCCTTAGCATACTTTTTGTATCTGAATAGATACCTTGTATTACCACAGTAATTTCCTTCTTTAAATGTTTTATTCTTTTCATGACGAATTCTCACGTAATCGAAGTTAAATAACTTTTATTCATTAGACAAGTTTGCACATTAAAGTAACTCTTGTTTGACTAATAAATTATCCATTTTTAATATTTATACTTTTATTAACTTATTAATTCAGGTTTCTTATATTCGACAGACAGAATCTCATTAACTGGACTAAGGGATAAAAGGTGTGCAGTGGTCCACATTCTAGACCTAATGGCTGCTGCATCAGCATGATGGGTTATCATATATGTGCAGTGATCTTGTTGAACCTCCCTGTGGCTGCACTCACATGCAATTCTGTTAGGTCTACTGGCAACTACACCCATATAAAAATAATGATATACAAATCATAATGAAATCATAACGGGTTATAAGGTACAGTGGCCTTTATGGACCAAGGTGCCAAAATGGGATGTATGTGCAATAACTCTCATGAACCAGCACAAAAAAATGACACCGAAGTGTCCTAGAAGCTGCTACATTCCTTAGGTGACCGATCGACCTATCTAGTGCACTGTCTAACTCATATGAGCCTTACTCATGGTTTTATTATAATTTACTTCAATTACATGAGTCATATATGTTGTTCAAATTTTATAATTCGACTTTATTTTAAACTATTATTTCAACCATCTTTATAAGTCTTACGTATTCATGGGTATTGTTGTCATTTTCGAGCACACTTGGGGTGCCGCCACTTTGATCACATACATATGATCTCACTAGATTATTCATCATATATGACATGTACTTCATATAATTCATATAATAATGTCATATTATTATGCATGTAACGTAATAAACAATTCACATCTTGGTATTTTTCTTTCATTATATACAATATGTTACTGCCTTATAAATATGAACGTAATTCACTTTCTTTTTCAGTTTTCGTCATACTATATTATTATCCATACTTATTACCTTATTAAATCACTAAATTTATTATTCACGTAATTACTTTCAAGTTCAAGTTTCTCATAATATTTTTCCTTTCCCAACTTTCTTTAATAATCTCTAACATTATTCTATATATTTTAATTAATCAATGTTATTAAGTTTTTTTTAACATAAATCTTATACTTTACTCTTAACTTATTACTCTAGTCATCCATTTTTACCATATTCCTTTAATTATCTCATACACATTTATTTACTTATATTTATACTCATTAGTCAATTTCACTATACTTAAACAAATAAATTGCATTTTACAATAAAAATCATTTTTAACAATTAACAATTATAATATAATATAGTATTATATTTATTAAATAATTTACTTAACCTATATATATATATATGTGTGTGTGTGTGTGTGCGCGCGCGCGCGCGTGATTTTAAATATTTATTTATTTAATTTACTACCTTAATAATAAATTTACACATTTCATATTTATAATTTTCATAAATTAACTTAAATACTTATTTTTTATTACTATTATATTTTTTTCTCTTAAACATTATACCAAATATCTTTTTAGTCCATTTAATAAATATTATACATAACAAACTCATACATACACACACACACACACACACTTAACATAATTATTCAATTAAAACTCAATATATGTATGTGTGTATTTAACATTAATCTATTTATAAACACAATATTTATTCATTCATTTTTCCTCACTTATTTGACCATACCATATTAACCCAAATTGACTTCACATAGTTAAACACTAATCATACATATAAAAGCATTACATTTATTAACATACTTAAACATATATTTGAGACCAACATGATTTATATGTATATATATTAAAATTCATTTATTTATCCATTATTTACCTAAATTAATCTTTTATTATTTATTAGTACAAATACATTATTTAACCTAAATTATGCATACCTTATACATCAAATTAGACATTCCACTTTTTTATCCATATTATACTTAATACCATTTTTAACCATCAATTTAGTGCATTCACACTACATGTTAACTTTATTTTTAACATACCATAATTTATGAATTCTACCAATCTAATTACAGATACACACACACATATATAATGCATACATTATGCCAACATAATATACACATAATCAATTCATTTTTTTTACACCATATTCAATCCAACCTTATTTTAATCATACCAATATAGATTATATATCATTAAATTCCTACAAATACACATTTACATACAAAAATTCAATAAAAGCAACACTAACATAAACATAAAATCCTTTAGTCATATTTATCTAACTTACTCAACATGCTCTTTTTACCAATTTTACCTAATCAAATCATATTATACACATTCATATAACTCAATTATGCCTTCAACATGAATTATACATTACAAAAACATAAAATCAAATAATTCCACACACACATACATACACTTTAAATTAATCAAACGCACACACATGCATATATTTCATTGAATACAATTACAAATGATCTCCTTGGCCTTCAAAATAACCTTTCACACCATGAGTTTGATCATCCCATACTCATCTTTAAAAATCACTAGAAACATAATGCATTTTCCATTATAAAAATTCATAGAAAATCCTACTAGCTCTGTAACAACTCGAAAATCTGACTCTTGTGAATAGTACTTCTTGGGATGAATAGTGCTTCCCGAGACTCGAGTCATACTAATCATATCGACGGGGAGTATTAATTACAAGAGAATTTTAGACAAAGTTTGAAGTCAATTCGAAGTCGTTCGGATGGTTAAAAATGCTAATTAAGATTTTACAGTAGTGTCCTGTGAATAGTGCCATAGCCAAAACTGAACCGTAAAATAAATAAAAAGTTGCTCAAAATAATTCAAAAATATTACAACCTAATACTTAAATATTTTGAATAGTCCAATGGCTTTGGAATTGAGATTTTTTTGAGTTTAAGAACTATTTTTACCCAATTTTTAGGATAAAAAATATATTAATTTTTTAGGTTATTGTTAAAATTTGGGCTTGAGATTTTTAGAGGATTTAGGGTTTGGATTTATGGAATTTTAGGGATAGGAATAGAGGAAAACTGACTTTTCTATTGGTTATAATAATTTTTTAAAGCAAAGAAAAATATTATTTTTGAAAAGTATAAATAGGGGAAACTTATCTTCCTCCCTCATATACACAAAACACTCCTCCTCTACCTCAAATTTTGACCACTCCCTCTCCCACTCTTTTTCTTGTGGTTTGTTCCACGAAGGGACCCATGTCGCGAGGTTATACCCAAAATGATGAGCATTTCGAGATGAGTCTGTGGACACCAAAATTGTCCGAAATAGTAGAGTATTTTGAAAGAAAAATTAAGAAGAAAATTGAGGTGAATAGTAACTTTCTCTCTCTCAGGTTTTCTTTTTTCATAAATTTTATTTTTCATGGGTTCCTAAGGTGTTGTAGAGCACATATCTAGGATCAAAATATTTTTTTGACTTCTAGATTATTTTATATTATTTATTAAAGTTCATACCCTTTTGTATTCATAGGCGAGATGACAACATTAGCCTCTTAAGGCAAGGAAAAGGCTTAAGTCAACTTCGGGGGTTCCGTACGACCTTGTTTCGGATGTGTAATCACTTTGATTTGGCTAAATTATTCATTTAATGCATTATATGCTTTATGTCATAATTGTAATAAATGGTATTAAATGTTTAAAAATTGAAATAAATGTTACAATTGTAATTTATGATGTATGGAATGATAAATATATGAAATGTGATAATTTAGAATGGTTATAAGGGATAATATTGCAAGAATAATGATTTTAAGCTTATAAAGGCATTATGTGAGATAAAAATTGAGTATGCCATGTTGTGTGCCGTATGTATAGAGATGCATGTGTATGGTCATTTTATGATTCAGAACATGTAAAAAGGATGTAATGAGTACTAAAATGCCATGAAATGACTTGATATACCATTGTGCGACATTATGCCCATTTGAACTGATAAATGCGATAATGAGTGTGCACATGTTCTTATCAATATGAAAATGTTGGGTGTGCATGAATGCAATGTGCTACTATGCTTAAAATGGATTTTTGACATATCATGATGATATATGTGTTATAAGTGCATGAAAAGGCTATGTGTAACCTATTGAAGGTAAATATGGAAAATGCCATGAAATGAACATTTGTATTGATAATTTTGTTTTTATGTGACAAATTGGTATGATGTTGTGTCTGATGCCATTACACCTCAGGAAATGGAACCTACGGGTGTAATGTACATCAATAGGCCTAAGTTGGCCAAGTGTACATGTGTTGGCCATGCCATGGTGCATTGAGGCCAATGGTGATTTTAATTAAATATTATGTTATAAAAAAGTGAAATTAGTTAATTTGACATATAATGACATGTTTAATGATGCCTATATAGTTAGACAACCTAGTTTGGATAGGTTGATCTATTAACTAGGATTGTAGCGGCTGTTAGCATACCTTTAGGTATGAGACTTATGGGTTATTAATTTACATGCCGATGGGCATAGGCGCCTTTGGGCCTAAGTTGATTATACATCTGAGGATGTGAGACCTTTTGGGCCTAAGATTATGTGCTGATATGCATAAGAGCCTTTGGGCCTAAGATTTATGTTCTTACATAGTATGAGAGCCTTTGGGCCTAAGATTTATGTACTTACATGGTATGAGAGCCTTTGGGCCTAAGTGTTATACATCTATGGATGT
>CANXYI011532121.1:0-13179 GCA_948208565.1 Hura crepitans
AACTCTATAGGAATTGGTGGTAATTGCCCAACTCCCATCTCTAAGAGATTGGCCCTTTGTTAAAATACATTTTTATGTGACTTTTATTAAGAAAAAATCAAAACCATTTTATTAATAAAATGCTAATTAATTAGATAGAAAAATCATTGATGTGAGGTTAGGCTTTTTTGTGTAAAATAAGTTATTAAAGTACCTATTAAAACCTAAAATAAACAAAAGAAATAAAAGGTACAAAAACCAAATAAAAAAATAAAGAATAAGCCATCAGTCCTATCTTTACATCACTAAGTCTATCCGAACTCAATATGGCCATTTGATTTATGTCTATATGGACTACAAGATGTTATAACTAATACATCTGTCTGGACCTCATATCTAGCATAGGTGGTCTATCTTACACAACTCAAGAGAAAATGGTTAGTAACATAAGCAGAGGTCTGTGAGGACTTAATAATAGCATTAAATGAGATGATAATGACATGTGTAATAAACTTACATATAGATATGAATGGTCATGGAATATGCCTAAATAATTATTATGAATAGAAGGATGACAGACTAATTATGCAAAAGAGAACATAAATTCATCACAACGATATTCATATAGACTATATTTCAAAACATGTGTCTGTATAGATTACACTCATCATGAAAGGAGTTCATACGAACTGAGACATGGAACACACATTCATAAAACACATATTCGTATGAACTACATTCTTCATGAAAGGGAGTTTGTGTAGACCACACATGAAACACATATCTTCAAAACATATATCCACATGGACTACACTCTTTGTGAAAGGGAGTCCGTGTGAACCATGCATTAATTTTAGAATATCAATGACATGCACATTAAGAAACAGAATGATTATATGACATTAAAAGCACAAATGCAAAATGATAACATGCAATGAAGTATGTTAAGATAGAATTCAGATGATAAACATAAAATAATATTCAAACAATAGTCTATACAAACCTCATACCATACTCATATTCATCCAATAGGTCTGTGCAAACCTTAACATGCATTAAAATTAAGTCCATGTAATTTGGGCATTAATTCCAAAATGATTACAATCTTTAATGAATGATTAAATGTGATAAAAAAAATTTAAAACATAAATGTACTCCTATAATTGATGTAAGGATTACATAAAACCACCTCACATGCTAATTAATCCCTAGAGATCCTTGAATATAAAAAGCAACATGAATGGAATGAATGAAGATAAATAACAATAGAAGCCTTATATCTTACCTTGTAATTGGCACTAAGTAACAAGGCAATGGTTAGGTCTAGAAAGAACGATTATTTTAGTGTGGGCTTAAAGACTAGTAGAGCGAATCCTGCTTTGGAGTTTACGCCTTAGACTCTTAGAATTATGGGTTTTTTGTTCTTAGTTTGAATCCCCCTTATTCTCCCTTTGGAATAGGTATTTATAGGTTGTATGGATAATTTTCCCATCCAAAAGAGAGGGAGTTCCAGTAGAATTAAGAGTTAAAGTCCAAATAGAAAGATTAAGCTTTTGAAAGCTTTTTGACGATAGGTCTATATAGACTTAAGCTTTGGTTTATCTTGGCAGGCCATGGACTTTATTCTAGGTTATGTCTATTTTATTCTATACAGATATAGGCTCTGGTCTATCCAAGTGGACCATGGGCCATGGGCCCTATTATTATAGGTTAGGTCTACATCAGTCCGTGTGGATATAGGCTTTTGCTTGTTCTAGTGGACTATACATCATGGGCTTTGTAGTTCTAAACTGGGTCTTTATTAATCCGTGTAGAATTGCACTATGATGATTGTAAGAACCAAGGTTTTAGGTTTCTTGCCTTGTTGCTTAAGCCTGTCTCTAGTTATCATCATAGGCCAAAAAGGTAGGGCATCTACAACTATAAAATATTTTGTTTTTGCTCAAATTAATGTGAGATTGATATAACCTGATACTTAAATATTCTAAATAGTCCATTGACATTGGAATTAGAATTTTTGAACATCAAAAAGTATTTTATAAAAATTAGGTAAAGATAAAAGTAATGTTTTTAATCGATTTTTATTAGTTTTCAAGCATAGTTTTTTTTATGCTTTCAAGTTAAGCTTTAAAAGGTTTAATGGGGTCATTAAAAGTGTTAATCAAAGCTTAGATTGAGAAGAAGAATTAAATTAAAAGAATGGACATAAAAAGGGAAAAATGTGAGCCTTTGGATAAAAAGTGATTATGACTATTAGATTAGGAGACCATATAAAAGGGGTCAAAGTCTCCACTTGAAATATTCAAAAAGTGAATAGTCCCCCCTCTTCCTCCTCTAATTTTGACGACTTCACCACTCTCTCTCTCTTCCATTTCTTCTTCTTCTTTCTTTAATCTAAGCCTATAAACACACTTTTAACCTCTAAATTAAACCCTTCAAATCTTGATTACACCCTTAATTGCCATAAAACAAGCTTAAGATAGGATATTTTTACTTATAGAAGCCATGATAAATAGTAACCCAAAATTGTTAAGGTGAGTTTCCTTAGGTTATTTTATTTTTCTAAGGTCTTATGGGTGACTAAGAATATGATTTTAAAGTTAGATTTGAGTTTTGATGGTTATGTGATTTTATATGAATTTTTACAAGTATTCCTATATTATGTTATATAGATAAAGTGGACCAAGGTAGAGATAAAGGGGAAAAAAAGGTGTAAGCAAGCCTTAAGAGTGTTTTTGAACTCCTTTTAGTAATAGCAATCAACCTAATATGTGTGTGTGTGTGTGTATGAAGTTGTAACCTAAAGTGTATATGTTGAGATAGTAGTTAATGTTTGTGTATGTAAATTGATGTATATGGCTTTTAATGGTGAATTTGAGGTTGTTTTGAATGTGAATTATGTGAGTATGATGAGAATTAATGATGTTGTGTATGTGTTGAGATAGGACCGAAATATGCTTAATGGGAGTTATAATGTGGTTATGACCTAAATATTAAAAATGTGTGTGTGATGGTGTATTATGATTATATTTAGTGTAATGAGATGATAGATGTGTGTATATTGGTATTGGAATTAAGAAATGGGACCTCATAATGTGTCCATTAATGGTTGGCTGAAAGCCTCTAGAGGAAGCTTTGTTGTATTATGGCTTAATGTAACATGGAGATATGTTAGCTATAATAATAATATATGCATGCTAATACTTATGCTCGATGACTAAAATATAAAAAGGAAATGTTATTTTTATTATTAATGTGGTCAAATGATATTGTTTGGCATGATGGCCTTAATGAGCTTGAATGATAATTTTATATTATGTTGCATCACGATTATACATGTCAAGTGAATAAAGTGATTAAGATAGGCTATATGAATAATGTGTTATTGTGTATGTGAACATGATGGCATATATACATGTTTTGTGATAATACTTGAAATAATATGTAAAGTTAATTACTAATGATGTTTGTCATTGAGTTATGAATGTAACATGATGGTTTATGAGTTAAGATGATATTTGTGAGTGTCATGATGTGAGCATGGATTTTAGGCCATAAGATAATGTTGTGGCCGAATGGTATGCTCTAAAGAGGTAAGTCTTGTTACTTGTAATTTAATCTTGATGAAGTATGATAAACATATGGTTATAGAAGGATTAAAATATAACTAAATGCATTGTCACATGAGAATGCTTAAATGAGGTTATGTTATGACATATTCATGTGAGATGATAATGAGGCCTATTATGATAAACATTGAGATATGGTATGATAAACAATGGAATCATGGATATATTGGCATATGACCACATAAAGCATGAAAAAAGCTTGATTGAGAACAAAGGACTATAGAGCAGTATACTTTTACCTTAAGGTCATGTATTGACCTTATAAAGAATAAAATTTACTTTAAGTTACTTAAAATGGTGAAACATCAAATAAGTACATTAAATGGCCTATATGATTAGGGAACTTAGATTGGATAGGTTAACCAATTAATTAGAGATAGATTAGTAGCTACTAGGGTATCTCGATACCCCTAAGCTGGTATAATAGCTGTATAGGTCAAATTAGGTGACTACACATATATTCAAATATATTATATTCTTAGTCTAGTATAGCAATCAGATAGCTAGCATGGCCACTATACAACCTTAGGCTGGTGCAGTAGCTAGATAGGTCCACTAGGGCCACTGTACACTATTAGGCTAGTGCAATAGCTGTATAGGTTTAGTGGAGCCACTGCACATTCCTAGGTTAGTACAGTAGTCGTATAGGTCCTTAAGGGCCATTGTACACATATACAACCTGTGTGGCTAGAGAGTCCAATTATCCAGTTTTAGGTAGTTATTTTTTAAGTATGGGCCAATAAATTAAGAAATTGGATGATAAAGCTTAATGTGAATAAAATTAGTGATCCTAAATATAGACATGATTTATGTTACAACAAATGTGACTAGTAATTCATATTAGTGTGATAATGATGTTTTATGTTATGTTACCATACATGTAATGCATGATGTTAAAGGATTTAAGACATTAACTGAATAAAGATGTAAATATATGTAGTGTGGATATGTTAAAATAAGGCATGTTGAGATGATATGTATGTTTATGCTTTCCATTTGACATAAATGTATGAATTAATGTATAATTGTATGATTGCTTGAATGCATGCAAACTCATTTAGTATATTGATTACATCACTAAGCATATCACTTAGCGCATCATTGTCTATAGTACATAGGTAAAAGAACTATTTAAAGCTACAACCTGAATACTAGAAGAGCAGATCAAGCGAAGATAACCTTTTTGGTATTTTGCTATTGTTCTTTAAGTTATTAAGCAATATGCATATTAAGGGGCACTCATACATGTATTAAGGGATAGGGCCTAGACACATTTTGTATATAGTTTTGTAAACTCTCATAATTAAGTCTATAAACTTAACTAAAGTATGCTTGAATGATTTTCATACTGTGTAAGATAGTTTCCTTGTGTTAAATTGATTATGTGTTGAAGATGAGATTAGAGCGATAATATGGATCATGTAGATGTGTTGAGATGTTTGGATATAATAAAAGCATGTTTTCATGTGAGTTACTATTTAGGATAGTGTCTCTGGCAACTATTATACTACTAGATTTTTCACACGAAAACCCCAGCAGTGTAACAATTTAGATAGTTTTTGATAATTTGCATTTTCATAAGTTCTATAAAGTTTTAAATTAAGTTTCAAAATAAGGTTTTCTTTCAATTTGGATATCAATTTGTGTGCTACTCTTTATTTAGGTTTGACTACTGAATCGGGGTAAGGGGTGTCACACTTCTAGGCCTTAATATAGATTAGCTTTAGGTTTGACTTATGAGCCTTTAAACATTTAAAAGATCCATTAAAAATCACATCAAATATACACCCAAAATTAGGCCTCTAGGGCCCAACCCTATTAACCCTAATTTAGGTAAGAATGGGCCAATTAGACTCTAAGATGAATAGTTTCTTCCTTTCTCATTTCTCCATCACTCAATGACATCCAATATCATTAAATATTCAAACACATTGAATCTCATCTCAATTCTCCAAGTGTGTGACCCTATAGGTTTTCAAAGCACGTTGGCAATACATGATTTATTAGAATTCTAGTTCAACTAGAACTCTTATGGTTCAATCATATTGAATCCATAATTAATTCTCAATTAATAATTCATGTCTATATAAGTCATAAGAGGTGTCTAATCACACATCAAAAGTACCTAAGTGTTGGAAAGTTAAGTGATTTGACTTAACCCTTCTATATACAGTTACCATAAAATTATTCTTTTCACCACTCTTTATCTCATTTAGGTTTGAGTATGAACTTATGTCAACTCAATGGTTAATTAAGTGTGTTTAATCAAGCCCAAAATTTGCTAATTCTAATATTTACATCTTTATTCCCAAAATGCCCTTATGAATCTCATTCACACTTGCATTTTACTTTAGGCAAAGATTTCAGAGTAAAGATATATTAGAGCTATGAGATAAACTCCCCATTATAATCTGGGATGGTGAATCCTTTATTGATTATTTAACTACCTTCAAACATCTCATGCTATACCTAACCTCCTAGCTATGTATACTTCATGGTGAAATAAAAGCACCAAAATCAAAGTGTAGCACTTGATACTTAAGATAACCTTAGTGACCTTAAGTCCAAAGGTACTTACACTGATTAGATGCTTTCACTAACATAGATTATGTATCCACGTGAAGATCTCATGTGAGGCCTCCAATATACTTGTTTCTCAAACAAGCATCTATATGTTAACCCTGAGCATCACCATGTCTATAACTTGTGAAAACTATTGCTTAACCTAGTTAAAGAGTATAACATGTGCTAGTTTATCTACATTAATAATGTCCCATTTTGTTAATAGTATGACTACGGATAATTTGATATTACACATTTGCATGCAATAGGAATCTCACATTATGAACTCTTCATGATTTCCTCCATATTGTGAACTTATATCGGGGACTTTATTGTAAAGTTTAAGATAATTATCAAACAAATCAATTAACATAAGCACTAAGTAATAAAGAATGCCTTTTAATTAATGGTTAATGTACATAAAATATCCCTATTACATATATGCTCTAAGGCAAACAAGTAATAAGGTTCACACACTAATAGGAGTAAGTAATTGAGGTAGAAAAAATAACATATTTAATGATATTTGATGTCATTAAATAAGAAGGATTAAAAGGAGAATATTTATTGGGCTTGAAGCCCAGTAGAATTACTTAAAACATTTGTTAAAAGCTAATTAAGTATGTTAAGTAATTAGGCCAGTTTTAGGTCTTTTTAATTAATTAAAGGGGCCTATGTTTATTTAATCTTTTAAAGGTTATTCAGGTTGACTTATTTAACTAAAAAGGGTATAAAAACCCTTGTAATTTGAATAACATTGTGAGCCATGATAACATTCTTTTTCATGCATTCTTTGCCTTCTTTTCCATTTAGTTCTTCTTAATTTTTATATTTATGACATATAAGAATAAAAATCACTTATGCACCCTCTTGTTGAGTTCTCAATAAGCTTGCTACTAATGTGAATACCTTGGTGGTGTTCTAATTGTATCATATGGTTTGCTATAATCTAATGAGGTGATGGTTATAAAGGAATTACATAGAGAGTTTATCAATAAATTCTGATTCTATGATTTCTTTAAAATTTTATTTTTTAATATTTCTATGTTTCAACCTTTAATGGGGTTCCATGGGTATTTAATTTCCACTATGCATGAGTCCATGGAAACCAATAGTAAGCATTAAGTACTACAATAACTTGTAATACTTCTTACTTATAAACTATAAAGTCTAGTGGGATTCTTTGCATATGAGGGTGTTGGTTTTTATCATACACATGCAGTGGAAATTTTAAAATTTTCATGAAAACCATAAAAATATAACATATTTGAAAGATTCAAAATTCATAGTTAATAGAAAACCAGTAACATTTTTTATGTTTACTACTACCTATGAACACATGCGATTCCTTTCTTTAGCTCATTTCATTGGGTTGTTGCATACCACAATGATCCTCACTAGAAATACCTCTAAGGTATCTATACAAGAGATAGAGAAAAGGGGCTACACAAATTCTTATTTGCTAGTATGGAATTCATATGGATGAATAAGAAAGAAGTGTTAATGCGTGTGGTGGCTGTGAATTACTTTAGAGTGCTTCATGTTGGCTGATCATAAAGGGTCCTTTTATACTAGTTTTAATCCTTCTAGGTTAGATTATTAAGCCTTAAAAATCTAACATGGCCCACCTATAAAGGACCATAAAATAAGCCCCTAATTAGGCCCATGCACATTTGCTTATTGGCTTATCTAGCCAAATCTATGAGACTTAACAAGGCCTCATATTTGATTAGTTAATGGTCTAATATATAGTCCTTTTAATTTTTAAAAGGCCTATTTAAGTTTGACCTAAATAGTACCTCAAATTGGGTCCTCGGGGCCCAACACTTAGGAACCCTAATTTGTGACTTCCTACACACTAATTGGGCTAGAAGCCTAATTATCCATTCTTTCTTTTTTCCTTTATCATTTAATAATATCTAATATCATTAAACCGTTAAAACATTTTGAATCTTCTTTCACTTCTTTTAGTGTGTGACCTAATGGGTTTTCAAAGCATACTTGTAGTACATAGTGAATTAGAGTCCTAGTTTAATCGAAACTCTTACGGTTCAATCTCATTGAGTCCATAATTAACTCCCAATTAATAATTCACTTATTTACAAGTCTTGAGAAGTGTATAGCCACATATCAAGACCATTTAAGTATCAAAAAGTCAAGTGGTTTGACTTAACCCTTCCATATATGGTGACCATGCAATTCTTCTTTTTAGCACACTTTATCTGATTTAGGTTTGAGTATGGACTTATGCCAACTTAATGATTAATTAAGTGTGTTTAATTAATCCCTAAACATATTAGTTCTAATATTTACATCTTTATTCCCAAAATGCACTTGTGAATCCCACTCACACTTGCATTTCACTTTGGCTAAAGATTTCCTGAATAAAGATATATTAGAACTACGAGATAAAGTCCCCATTATAATTTGGGGTGGTGAATCCTTTATTGATCACTCAACTACCTTTAAGTATCTCAAGCTATACCTAATCTCCTAGCTGTGTATACATCATGGTGAAGTAAAAGCATCAGACAGTTAAAGCATAGCTTTTGATACTTAAGATAATCTTGGTGATCTCAAGTAAGAAAATACTTGCACCTACTGATATGATGAGATAATTTCATTGATATAGATTATGTATCCATATGAAGATCTCATATTAAGTCTCTAATATACTTATTTCTTAAACAAGCATCCACATATTAATCTAAGCATCACCGTGCTTATAGCTTGTGAGAACTACTATTTGACTCGGTCAAAGAGAATACATATGCTAGTTTGTCAGCAATAACAATGTCCTATCTTGTTAATACTATGACTAGGGATAATTTTGGTATTCCATATTTGCATGCAATAAGAATCTCACATTATGAGCTCTTCATGATTTCCTTTACATTGTGAAATTATACTGTAGACTTTATTACAAAGTTTAAGATTGATATGAAGCAAATGAATTAACATAAGCACTTATGTAATAAATAATGCCTTTATTTATATAATGAATGAATGTACACAAAATATGCCTATAACACATATGCTCTAGGGCATGCAACTAATAGAGGGGAAGGCCTTGTAAGACCTAGTTCTTTATTCCAACATCCTATGTATTTCTAGCTAGAGTAGCTGAAGTGAAGGCTAACATTCCTCATCTGAAATGATCCAAAGCATTACTTAACTTCCTTTAGGATAAAGGGCATCTGATCATTCATGTGGCATTAAAGGATTTCAAACGATCTTTTGATGATGAGGTTTTTTCTCAAATTTAGCCAATGGTAATTCCTTAGCCAGGCTTAAGTGAGAAGATAGAGGACATAAAATGGTTCAACTTATGTTTCTTATGTGTACATGGTGAATGCATGAATGCAAAAGTTTAATATGATGTTCAATGCATGGGTGAATAATGTCTTCATGTTTATGTATGAGATGTAAGATGTAAGTTACATTTATGCATGGATGAATAATGTCTTCATGTTTATGTATGAGATACAAGATGTAAGTTATCTCTAATTTTGTGTGTTGTTTATGCATGTATGCATTATGTGCCTAGAAAGCTAGTACAATTTATGCACGGATACATGATGTGCTAATTTATGTGAGATGATTCTTTGAAAATGATTCCAAAGGTGCATGTTAATGCTCAATACATAAATGTCCTCAAGTTTAGGTAAAGTGATGGGAGACGTAAGCTATGCATGAATAATATGTATACATTATAACATAAAAGGCCAGCATGATGCATGTTAATGCATGTCATGTATGCCTGGTTAATGTACAGATGATCCTACAACATATGAGGTAAGATGCAAGCTAATACATGGCCACATGGTATGCTTAATCCTATAGTGACTCTAAAAATACATGTCACAGTATGCTTAATTGATGCATAGTTAAGCATACAAGAGTATATGTGAAGCATGATGCATGTTAATGTATGGATACATGATGTCCCTATGCTTTGGAAAGATAAAATAAAATGTAAGATTACTATAATACCATATGCACATACATGCATATGTGATAATATAAAAGGTTATCATAATGCATGATGTAGGGATAAGTACTATACCTATTCATAAAATGACCCTAATAAAGCATATCATGTATGCTTGGTTAATATACAGTTGAACTTATAAGATACCAAGTGACTTTAATGGTGCATGAATAAGAATATGATATCCTTATATTTAGCAAGGTGATGCAAGAGATTGATCTGTGGTGTGATAATATAAGAGTCTAAGAGGATGCATGATGTGTGTTAAGGCATGAGTGAGAATTAAGATGTATACTAATACATGGATTCATAATGTACCTATCCTATAAATGACGTATGATGCATCCTAATGCATATAGCTTGATGTGTGGCATATGCTAATAATGTATGATGCATGACACATGCTAATCTAGAATATGCCTATGTCTAAGCGAGATGACACTGAACATAAATAGACTCTAATGGTGTATATTATACATGAGTGAAAGCATAATAATCTAATATGGTGCAAAGATGTACACATGCATGAACAAAAGATGATGGACTTTTATCAGATGTTAGCTTATGATACTCACTACATGTATATATACATGAAGATGTATGACTTAAAGTATAAATGGTAATGGACAATGTATATATGCATAGATAAGCATGATATGTGACTATAAGGTGTGAGATTATATGTGTATAGGACTACTACATAGGTATGTATCAAAGACAAACATAAGCAATAAACCTTCTAACCCTATTGCTCCCACACACATGGTTTAGTCATTCTTTCCTAGGTGAGCTTAGCTAAGTATCATCATAAGAATACATAGTTTAGGACTTGGACTAAACTATTTTAGCCTAATAGTCTTGGCCCTATCTCAAATGAGTTAAACAAGGCTCAATGCAATAGGACCACTTTACATTCACAACAGATTTTTAAGGTCATAAAACCTATGAAAAGTTGTTGAGCTCATTATATGGGTTTTCAATTCAATTAGAAAGGTTTAAAGCCTCCCATAATAGGGGTCCCTTCTAACGAGTCTTCCCGATCAAGGCTAAAATAACCAGTTAGTTCACTATTTGATATACCTAACATAGGGTGAGAAAAATCAAAATAAAATCTATAGCTATTATTTGGTTATGTTTGTTCAATTTTTGATTGGTTCAATTTTTAAAAATTTTCAATTAGTTTAGTTTAATAATTAGACCATGAAAACCAAAGAGTCCAAACTTTTAAAATGATGTCATTTTGGGTGTTTATATATAAAAAAATAATGTATATAAAGAGTTTGGTTTATTCAATTTTTTTTTCGATTTTTCAAAAGTTCAATCAATTTGATTCGATTTTCTATAAGTCGTTTAGTTTATTTGATTATTTTTTAAGGGGAGTTTGGTCTATTTGGTTTGGTCAATTTTTGAACCAAACCGATTTAATTCTTACCCCTACCCAAAGATATGAGGTATGTGAGTGATGGATACGCCAGCAATCCCCCAAATTTAAGTGAAAAATAGGTTCATGTTTCGTAACACCATACAAGGTAATAAGGATATAGTTATAAAAGATGCAATGTAATAGGATTGATAAAAGTTAGAATAAGAACAAGCATATTATTTCTTTTACTATATATACGAATAAATGATCTTTCCAACCTAGGTAAGGTATGAAAAGAATTCTATCCTAGGTCAAGCTTTAATTCATACATCAACTGGGATATATGAATTCTACTCATATTAAACTACCCATCAAACTTAAACTCTCATCAGTTAAATCCACTTGAAGTAGGTTATAACCTTCCCTCTTGTGGCGCCCTCTACCCAATCCGTACACTGAACCTGAATGAGGGATGTGCGCATGTAAAATGATATTCAATTTCGCTATTCCAAATCACTTAAAATTTTAAACTTTCATATAAGAAAACATTTCTTGACTTAGAAATGTAATAAAACATTGAAAACCTTTTTAGCACACAAATCGAGGTAAATATTGGGGTCATCATGTTGAAAAATCGACAACATAATGGCTATACCAAGACGCTTTTCCAAATTTTTACCTATTTAAAAACACTTTTATATAATTAAAACATACATCTCCAACTCACATGGGTCTTTTTGACCCTCCAAACTCAACATAATGCACAATAAGCCTCAGGCCCTCCACAATCAATAATCTCACATGCAAACTCAATAATCATCACACAGCATGCGAGAAATAGAAAGTCAAATCAGTAATTAAAGTATTTAATATAAAAACCCACTGTAAAATGCAGATTAGACCCAATCCCTCTGAGATCACAAGAGCACACTGACCATAACTATTACATTTACATCATAACTACTATTACAAAAAGATTACAAAAATACCCATGCAGGTATTATCTTCGTGTCTCCTGTTCAGAAGCTTTAACTCTAATATGCTGCCCTATTACCTACGTATCATAAACAAGCAATGCGCTAAGCTTTCGCTTAGTATTGTAATCACTTTAACTTGTAAAAAGGCTAATTATAGCATGTCATATATATTCATAAACCATTTTGGGTTTTAAAGAATCACAACATGCATTTTTCATGATTTATATGTAACACATAATATTTTTGATTTTAGAACCATAACATGTATATATAGTGTCTTATATGCTAACATACATATTACAAGCATAAATAATGCATTTGATTGCACAATTACCGAGGCTTTATTAAAACATCAAATAACCACCATATTATTGACATAATGCATCACATACATAAAAGTCTTATTCTTTAAACATCATTTATGCCAAAAGTCACAATTATCATGTAATAGTCATTTTTAGATCATAAGGCATAGTGAATATCATACCGTATCATGATGGCTTGTAAAAATGTCTTACCGAACTCATATATTGCAAAGAATATTGACATACCTGTTTTTTAGTCATAAGTGCCATTATGCACCTCATAACTATCCATATTGGTATTTTGAGATGTATACGTATATAATCACCATAAATAGTCACATAAGTGATAATCAACACATTTAAGCATCTCAAG
>CANXYI011532196.1:0-17141 GCA_948208565.1 Hura crepitans
TATAACTTTTCTTTTTTTAAAAAAATTGACCTATAATTGTCTAGTTAAAATTTGACTATGGAAAATAAATCATAATTCTCTATTAATAAATTGAAAATAATTTAAAATGGTGATCAGTAATAAAATAAACACAAATAAGAGACATTTGACCTATTAGTTAAACACCCACTAGATGGCTTGACTAATCAACTAGGGATTAGCAACTGCTAGATATTTGTTTCTTTATCAGGCCAGTGTAGCAGTTGGGGGGCCAAAGATGGGCCACTACACTATATTTTTGATATTACTATCTGTTCATTAGACGAGGTCGATGTAATAGTCGGGGTCTACAAGATAGGCTACTATACTATGATGTGAATAATGTGATATGATAATATTTAGATTTCTCTGGTACTAAGAAGGTACATGCCTTACTATCAGACCAGGCCAATGCAGTGGTTGGGGTCTATAAGATGGGCTACTGCACTAGGGCTGGTATGGAGCCCAAGGTCTAAAATGTAGGACCATTACATATTTTATGTTCCCTCTTGGTCTAGTGTCTAGAAATGTAGTCTACCTATTTGGGCCTACTTAATAAACAAAATAATTCACCTGATGATAGATAACAACAACGAATAAATTAATGACAGTCTAGAAATATTATAAGTGGAAATAGTTGTATTATCATACTATGTTACAATAGTAATTGAGACTTGCTATAATTAATATATTATATTTTTAGTAGTTATCTTATTTATGAGCTTTTTATTTAATTACCAGATTTTATTTTTTTTAGTAGTTATTTTAGTTATAGAAGATTTTTAGTATTTATTTTTCTACTTTAATAATTTCTAATCAGAGAGGAATTCATGGTTGCCTAGTCAAAAAAGAATTCTCATTATATTAAGCTTGTAACCTCTATTTAAAGAGGCTAAATTTAATCAACAAAGTGAGCAAAAAATTATATAAAAATTCTAAGAGATCGGGTTCTCTCTCTAACGAGTCCTAAGGTATAAGCTCCCTTTGATGAGCATAATTTATCATCGGTGTTCGATCCTCAACACGGGGCCATAACATTTTGTTTTAGAGCCAAACACAATGGGTAATAACATTAATGCTTAATAACAAGAAGAATCCACCCTTATAAACTCTAAGATTTTAACAATGGAACAATGGTTAAAGGAGAGGATGATTTAAGTTCTTTAAGAATAGTTACAAAGATTAGGGATCAGGAACCTAAAATTGACAGTGGTTGGGAGTGATACGAGTAGCATCACCATGCCAACTAGAGGTAGGGTTGTTGTCATCACTCATAAGGGAGGAGGTGCAACAAATGTTCCAACAACTGATAAAAAATATATTGGCTAGAATATAACACACATAATAGTGCTTCGATACACAAAATTGGATTTTCCCACTTACGATGGAACTAATGATCCTTTACTTTGTGTTAATTATTGTGAATGGTTCTTTAAGAATCATCATATGAATGAGGTAGATAAGGTTGGATTAGCGAGGTTTCATTAGTTGGGAGACAACAATTATCCTATAAAGTAAACAAACATATAACGATATTCAATTTCAGGTAATACAAGATTTAATGGAATGGGACAACAAGTTGAAACACTTTTTTGAAGGAGTTTATGATTTATTTTAGAAGGTAACATTTTTGCTACCTATTCTCAATTGTAACCATCACTTAAAGGAGCTTGAGGACAAGCTTAATTTTTAGGAAGGGAGTAATTTTACAGCTACAATTGAGACAAGTTGTAATTAATATAATATATTTTTAGTAATTATCTTATTTATGAGCTTTTAATTTAATTAGGAGATTTTATTTTATTTAAGAGTTATTTTAGTTATAGCTGATTTTTAGTAGTATTTATTTTTCTATTTTAATAATTCCTAATTAGAGATTCATAGTTTCCTAGTTAGAAAAGAATTCATATTTTATTAGGCTTGGGACCTCTATTTAAAGTGGCTGAATTTAATCAATAAAGCAAACAAAAAATTAAATAGAAATTTTAAGAGATCAGGTTCTCTCTCTAATGAGTCCTAAGGTTCAAGCTCCCTTTGATGAGCTTGATTTACCGCTAGTGTTTGATCCTTAACACGAAATGACAATAGATAGGTTAATAAAATAATATTTATCTTGCTACATAGTTATTATGTATTTCATTCATGCATCCATGGCATGTCTGATTCATTTGTATGCTTACATTGACATGTTTTTATTATTTCAAATTTATCGCTAAATTTTATACTCAACGTACTAGTGTTTTGGTGCACAGGTAACTACGAGTAGAAGTCCAGCCTCGAGTTTTATGTAGTGTAGTAGTAAAGGCATTGAAAGGTATAAGATTTTGTATTTTAATGTTTTTAGTAGGCACTCATGCAAATACTATAGGTTAAGGGTTTAGCTAGCTTCGAAGCTACTAGAGTCTATAATTATAGGTCTAATCAATGATGTATAAATAAGGCCTTTTATCTAAATGCCTAATTTTTGTCTAATTATGATGTTTTGGAATTGAGGCCTTGTGTGATATCTGAATATCTATTAAGTATATATTGATGATAATGGACACCAAAAGGGTCTAGAGGGTGACAAAAGTAATGGTTGAGGTTATTAGAAGTGTTTTTAATAGGTTAAAATTTTTAGAATATCACTCCAGTAGCTGTTATGCTGCCTAAATTTTTGTAAAATTTATAATTTACTCTAGGATTGGTTTATAGGTTAAATACCATGAACAATGATGTCTAAGTGATAGATAGAGAATCCAAGCAATACCTTCCTATATGATAAATAATTTGTAAGAGTTAAACAAATATGGGTCTTGAGTAATTTCAAGATGGGTGACCTAGTGGAAAGTACATTGCCTACTAGGTTTCTTTAGGAATCTAATAAGGGGTGTCACATTACTAATAATTTATATCGATTGTCCATCTCATGTCTATGCCTCTTTTATCTACTACTTAAAATCAAGCTTGATCTGTAATTCAGCTAAGATGGAATCTCCCTCTATGTACTATATTCTAACATTCATTGGTCCCATTATCACTATGAACTTCCTGCTCAATGCAACTGTAACTACATTAGCCTTTCTCGAGTGGTAGTCAATCAAGTAATCATAATCCTTGATCAATTCTAACCACTGTCACTACCTTATGTTTAACTCCTTCATGGTAAGGATATATTTCATACTCTTATGATCAGTATAAATGTAACACTTTTCACCATACAAATAATGCCTCTAAATCATAAATGCAAAACAATTACACCCAACTCTAGATCAGTAGTAGGATAATTCCTCTCATGTGGCTTCAACTTCCTAGAAGCATATGCTAATACCTTACCTTTTTGCATTAGCACACAACCTAGTCCATTATGCAAAGCATCACTATAAATGACAAAGTCTTTATCCTTTTCTGATTGAATAAGGATAGATGCTTCAGGCAGCATTACCTTTAGCTTATCAAAGCTTTCCTGACATTTTTCATCCCTTTCAAACTTCACATTCTTCCTTATCAACATAGTTAATGGTGCTACAATTATTGAAAACCCCTTTATGAACCTTCTATAGTAACCAGCCAGTCCTAGGAAACTCTATCTCTCAGTCACATTTCTAGGAGGTTCCTATTCCAACATAGCTTTAACCTTGCTGGGATCTATTCTAATGCCTTTTACTGACACAATATGGCCTAGGAAAGCCAATTTATTTAACCAAAATTCACTTTTACTCAATTTAGCATACAACTGCTTCTCTCTCCGAGTCTGTAACATTACTCTGAGGTATTGTTCACATTCGTCCTTAGTCTTAGAATACATTAGAATGTCATTAATAAACACCATTACAAACTGATCTAAATAAGGTTGAAAAACCCTATTCATTAAACCTATGAAGGCTGCTAGAGCATTAATGAGTCCAAATGGCATCACTAGGAACTTATAATGCCCGTATCTAGTTCTAAAGGCAATCTTAGGTATATCAGACTCTTTAATTTGTAGCTGATGACAACCTGATCTCAAATAAAAATTAGAGAAGATTCCATCCCCTCAAAGCTGATCAAAAAAATCTTTAATCTTAGGAAAAGGATATTTCATCATGATCAACTTATTCAACTGCCTATAATCAATACACAACTAAAGCTACCCATATTTCTTCTTTACAAAAAGCACAGGTTCTCCCTAAACTGAAGTACTAGGTTTGATGAAACCCTTGCCTAACAATTCTTATGATTGCACCTTCAACTCTTTTAGTTCTACAAGTGTCATTCTATATGGTGTAATAAATACGGTGAAGTACCAAGATATACTTAAATTTCAAAATCAAGCTCCCACTATTGATGTAGTCCTGGTAACTCTTTAGGGAACACATCAAGAAATTCAGACACAACTAGGGTTTGATCAATGCTAGGTGTGGAACTACTAGTGTTAATCATATGGGCTAGGTATGCTTCATAGCTCTTCTAAATGATTCACCTAGCTATAACAACTGAGATAAGGTTAGTCAAGGAATTTCTCTTACCCATAACTATCACTTCATGTCCCCCTATGGTTCAGAGGGTAAGCCTTTTGTGTTCACAGTCAACCATAGCCCCATGTTCAGATAACCAATCCATATCCAAGATGATGTCAAATTCATGAAAAAGGCAGCATTTGTATACTTTATTCATTATCACACTATGTCTAGTTAGATTGATTACTTGAATGTCTATGCCTACAGACTTTGGTTCTAAAGCCCTATCTTGTGCTTGTGTGGTGCAAATATAAAAGTGAGTGGATTGTCGATCTATTAAAGCCAAAACTAGTGCATCCAATAAGTAAAAAGTACCAGCAATAACATCTGGAGCCTCTACCTCATCATGAGCTTTAAGGGGATATTGTCTAGCTAGAGCCCATGCCTTTGACTTGGTCCCGTGACTACTACTCAACTGGTCACCTTTTGTCTGCCTCTGACCCCTATTTTGGGGTGCTGCTAATGCCTGAGTCTAGGTAGCTTCAGTCTACCTCTAAGGAAAGGTAATGGTCTCTAGCCCGACAAGTGAAACTCTTTGCTCTTCTTGTCTTCCAATACTGACCCAATGTCTTTTAGTACAAGTCTAACAAGTTGGGGGGTGTACCCCTTAGTGCTAATATTGGGGCACTATAGGCTCGTTGAGGTGGTTGAGGCCTAAATGAAAAAGCTTAACCAAACCTCTATGATTGGGCCTATCTTTGTGACTATTCCATTAGGATGAGACTGAGATTAGGTCTCTCTCTACCTGTTATTATCTCCAGGAGCTGAGCTAGCTTGACTTAGTGTGAAAGGCCTCTTCTTCTAGAACAAGTCCCTATTTTCTTGCAACATCTTTTCCATTTCATAGTCCACTACTACCAAAACTGCAAGGTTTACAACCTTTGGGTTTGCCATTTGTATACATAACTCTACATTAAGGCCCTTTAGGAACCTCTTACATCTTTCCTCTTTAGTAAGCATAAATTTCCCCGCATATTGACTCAATCTTGCAAAATCTTTTCCATATTTTGACACAGATCTTCTTTCTTGCTGTAAGTCAAGGAACACTTGTCTTTTTCTATCTTTGTAAGATTCTAAGATATATCTTTTCTTAAACTCTTAAAAAAAAAAATTCCTAGGTTACATCTAGGCTGCTTTCCTTTTTTTGGTTCTGTCCTACCAATGGAAAGCTTTATCTTAGAGAAGAGAGGTTGAACACTTTAGACTTTCCTCCTCTGTACATTCTAATTATTATAAAATTCTAAGTGTTCTTTCCAACCAATACTCTACCCTGGCTGCATCATCTTTCCTGGTTGGCAAAAAATTTATTACTCCCATCTTTTTAACTCTCTCTAAATATGTCTTCTATGGTACAGCTAGAGGTAGAAGAGGTATAAGAGCTGGTCTTGATGTGTGTCTCAGTAAATTACAAATCTATTGTAGAAGTACTAGAGATGCTTAAGCCTATTACCGTGGCTATGGCTATGGCTGTACATATTTTGTAGCATCATTAGGCTCTAGTGTTGCTGCACTGGCTACTACTCCTTGAATAGTGGTAAGAGCATAGCTTGCCACCTATACTCCTCATTCTTCTAGAATTCTTTCACTCATCTTGTATAACTACAAAAAATAATAACCTATCAAACTCATTGCAGTATAGCTTATTAAAAAATCAAATTCTAGACACTGGCACTCATGTTAAAGGTGTAGGAACCTAAACCTCAGCTTTGATACCACATAATGTAACACCACTACTAGATTCCCGAAGAAACCCAATAGGTGATGTCACATTCCATATGGTCACCCATCCTGAAATTTCTCCGAGTCCTCATTCATTTAACACTTATGATTTCATTTATTTATCAGATAGATATTTCATAAAACTCCAGTCTAATCCTTAATATCATTATACAGGTAATAACAACCATAAAAGTCAAATTTTTTTATCAGTAGTTAATTCAAAAAAAAAATTAGGCAGCATAACGGCTACCCGAGTAACATATCTAAAAATATACACCTATGAAAAAGCACTTTTAATAATATCATCCACATCTGTCATCTCCTGCACCTTTCTAGTCCTTTAATATCATTACACATATCATAGACAACACATAAGGCCTCAGGCCTACAATCATGAAAAATACTAAAAATAAAACATTTAGATAAAGGCCTTTTATACAATTATTTGCATTAAGCTTAACTTTTACAGACAACTTTAGCTATTGTGCTAACTATGCCCAAAACCCATATTATGTAAATGAGTGGCCTCTATAAGCCATTAAAAAGAACCAAACATATACCCTCAGTTGCTATCACTGCTACACTGCAAAATTCATAGAGGCTTTATAGCTATCTTCAACTACCTATGCATTAAAGCATCGATACACTGAATATGAAACTCAAGGGTGAATTTGATATAATAAAACATGTCAATCAGGCATACATGGATATCACACATGTCATGAGTGCATACTACATCATATGAAGTCCGTATAATAAAATAATATTATTTTATTTCTTGTCTCATTATTAAATTTATCAGTCTCATGCCATTATTTTATCTGTTCATAAGTCCTATTCTCATAGATTGTCTAAGTTCAATAAATTTCTTTTTATTATTGAAGCCTGATTAAATAGATGACTCTTTAAGACACTAGATAGAAGGGAAATCTGAAGTTGTGCAGTAGCCCATATTTTATACCTCAGTAGCTATACCTACCCAGTTTGATAGCAGGGATCAGCTCATAGGAACCTCTCAATACTAGAAAGTAAGGATAGTAGGGATTAGTTCATGGACCTCTTAATATCTCAAAAGTCAACATCAGGCAATTATGGTGGATAGTAGGGATCAGTCCCATGGGACCTCCTAATATGCGAAGTCAAGCAAATGGGTAGCAGAGATCAATTCCATAAACTACCTAATACTCGAATGTGTAGGGCTTAAACATTAGGACCTCGATAGCTGCACCCATTTACATAATCCCACTGATAAGGTGTAGAGGACCAATACCTCTAGTAGCTGTTAATCCCTAGTTAACCGATCAACCAATCCATTGGGTGTCTAACTACCAGGCTAAATGTCTATTAATTAATTTAATTTTGTTATAGGCCATTAATTTAATTTATTTCTATGTTATTCATACATAGTTTCAAGTCATTTTAATATACTCATTTCACTATATAGTTATACATCACTTTTTCCACTAAATAGTTATAGGTCATTTTCACTAAGCTATTATAGGTCACTTACCTCTATTCATTTGGTACTTTCTCAAGCCATTTCAAGTCTCCTTTCTATGCCATACTAGGCCACATATGATCTCAAACTATTTATCCCAATATGTCATCAATATTGATCTCAAATTATCATTAAACCAATTACACCAAGTGCTCACATTACATACCACTTTTCAAGTCATTTTAGCTTAATTTAGGTACTTTTCTTTCATGCCATTTCCATACCATTTCTTACACCAAATTGTTAACACATTTACACTACCTTTATTTACCATACATTATACCATGTTTATACTTATGACTACTTACATTTCATGCCATATACATATCACACACATTTCACACACCACATGTTCCATCATTACACATCATATACCATACCATTCCTTGACATACCATTAGCCATTTTGAGATCATGCACTTACACATGTTTTTCTCACTAGTTTCATATACATACCATTATTTCCATATGCCAACAACATCATGGCACACATATACCAATAATTCACACACACAAGCCATGCATATATCTCTTAGCCACAATGACACTAAGCACACACACATGCTTTTCTCAATAGTTTCACACACACACTTCCTTATTCATGCCATAAATTACATTTCCTATCCTGTTATACTATGTCCACATGCCATACAACATAAGCTATGCCCTCCTACTATGAACATGCCTCTCAGCAAATTTAAGATCATGCACTTACATAAGCTTCTCTCACTTAATATATATCCAAATCAACATTTTTCACATACAAATGACCTTATACCATGCTTATGTGAACATTCTACACACATACATGATCACACATAAAATTCCATACACATTTTTCGTGACAATTCACACATAATTACCTTATACCATGCTAGTATTATATCAAATTCACATACCAAGCAAAATTTTGAATCCTTTCTCAAACTTTGGATGCCTTAATTCCTTATTTGTTCACTTAATTACCTTAAGCCTACATAACCTAACTTAACCTTAAAAAATTCACCAAAAATACACAAAGCTTCAAATGGAAATCTGAAGACATGGTAATTTCTAGAATAATTGGGACTACACAAAACTAAAATAAAAAGCAAGAAAAGGCCACTTGGACTATAATTGAATTTTTAGGCCACTATACATGTAACTATAACTTGAGCTAATATTTCCCACTTTTATGGATAGCTATGGAGTCTAAAAGACTTATGTACAATTTTCTACATATTGGTAGTGATTTTTAGTGATGAAATCATGGGGAATTGAGAAGAAACAGAAGCAAATAATAGAGGAAGGAGGCTAGAATAGCATCGACAGCTTGGAGAAGGAAATATGGTGGGGAAGATGGTGGATGGGCTAATTTGGCCTATTAGGTGGAAGTCCATATGGCATGGTACTTCTATGAGTGAGTGGGTGGCTCAGATGTTGACAAGTAGAACCCGAGCAACTCATAAAAACTCGATTTTAGTTGTAATTTTGACAAATTTTTAAAATTCTTCTTGATCTCCAAAAAGCATCATGTTTGTTCTAAAAATCCTCAATTAGGCCTATTTATGGCCTTGTAAAATATCACATCAAAATTCTAATGGCAAATCAGTTAACTAATTTCTCAAAAAAATTGAGAAATTCCTAAAAATTACCCAATGACCTCAAAAAATTAAAATTCCATCACCAATAAACTCAGTGGAATTTTTTACCTTTATAGTGTAATATTTTTAGGTCTGTTCGGGCACATATCGGGTTTTTCTAAGCCTAAGTCCGTCTAAGGCCACGATTCACTAGCTTATGGCCTAAAATGAATTAGTGGTTTTGCTAAATTTTTTAATTCATTTGTTTTCCCCAATTTTTGGCCCTTCAAATTTTCATGACCAGTGCGCCCCTTCTTAGGCACCATAAAGTTGTTCCAACTTCCTAAAAACACTATTCAAGCCTCAAAGGTACTATTCATGAAGCCTTGATTTATGAACATTGTAGTTGTAATAGATCCATGATGTGTTCCATATTTTGATGTTGAAGCAATATCAATAAGATCCTTCACATGTCATAGCTGTAGAAGAAATCCAGGTGTAACTAGATTTAACATATGAAGAGGAAGTAGTACCAATCTTAGTTAGAGAGATCAAGTAGCTATGAAATAATGCCATACCATCGGTATAGGTGCTATGGAAACATTGCGAAATAAAGGAAGCTACTTAGGAAAATAAGGAGCAAATGAAGGCTCAATATTAATAATTATTCTCAATAGGAAATTTTAATGACAAAATTCCTTAAAAGGTGAAGGATTGTAACACTTGCAATTCTCAATTTCATGAACAATACCTCTGAGGCATGAATAGTGACTCTTAAAGAGTTGAGGGCAACTGCGATAGCCAAAAAGGGAAGTACTAGTCATAAAACTTTGATAAGCTAGAAAAAGATGAAAATGAATTAATTAAAACTTTTAACAAAACCAATAAATCATTTTGGACTAAGAACTAGTGAATAGTGACTTTAGTTGAGTTTGTTCCGAGACAACTCTAGGATGTACCCGAATTGTCACATGCTTACTCCATTCCCGAAGAAATTCCATAAGAGGGTGAACTTCCTCTAAGGTCACCCATCCTCACATTTCTCTAAGGGTAATTGGTTTAACTTCTATTAATTTATTATGTTTTCATATTTACATCTAAAATTTTTTCATCATTTCTTTATTTTAATTTCATAATAGTCATATTAGACTATGAAGACCATTTATTTCATAAAAAAACATTTTTACAAAAAATTAGATAGCAAAATGGATGGACCCTTCTGGTCCACCATCCTCATCATTCAACACAATCACATGCACAATTATAATATAAAAAGTCAGCACTCAATCACATGGTCTTAGACCAATCATCATCAAAGAAATTCAGATAATTCAATAGTTTATATACATATTATAGATATAAAGTCATTTTGATTCATCATTCACATTTTTATAGACATTTTATATATATTTTCATATACATCCCTAAAACCCCACTATTCTCTATTACATGAGTGCACATCTGAACTTTACAAACAAAAGATAAGAAATAGTACCCTAAAAACTTTATTCTTTAGCTACAAAGGCTTTCAACTTATTATACTTTCTTAACTTTTACCTACGCATCGGAACACAGATACACTGAGTGTGACTTAATGGTGAATATTGAATAAAGCATATGTGTGCTTCACACTCAAACATGAATTCATGCAATTGCAGTCATTCACAACAATTCATTTCCATTGATTAGACAATTATAACAGTTCATACATAAATCATAGCCAAATATTGCAATATCATACACAACATCATATTCTCATTCTCATAATTCATTTATGTTTATTTTATCTCAAATAATCATTTTGCATGTATTATTTATCATTTCTTATTTATTTTAATTATTAAGCCTATACTGATAAATTGCACCTAATTACACTAGATAGTGGAATCTTAGTTATGTAGTGGTCTACATTTTAGACCTTTACTGTAGCTGTACCTATATCATGATATACAGTGGTTCTATGAACCAAAACACTGCTACACCAGCCCATGATAATTATGCAGTGGCTCTAGAAACCAATATGCTACTGTACAAGCCCATAGTATATTATGTAGTGGTTTCAGATGAACCTGGATAGTTGCACCAACCCAAAGTCATGGTAAAAAATTGGTATTGAGCTAAATGATCAAACCTAGTAGCTACTTTATTCCTAGTTGATCGGTCAACTAATCTAATGGGTGTTTAACTATATTGGCCTTATTTTTTATTTTTATTTATTATTCAAGCATTAGTCATTTCCCCATTTTCAATGTCATTTTTCATTTATCCTTTAGTCCTTTCTGGCCATTTTTTGACATCATTCTTTTTCTCAAGTGATTTACAAAATCACTGGTCATTTCATTTCCCTTAGTTTCCTACCAAGTTTTCATCATATTTCCTTTTCATTTCTTTATCAACATTAGTTACAGTTCATAAGATTCATTGTATATTTAAATGTATCTTAAACTTCATAATACACATTTATGTCTTATAATGAAATTTCATTATTTTTTTCACTTGTTTTTCATCACACACTTCCTTAAATGTTCTTTTCTTATCAATAGAATGCTATTTATATCCACTAATGACCAATTCATATTCAATTATTCAAGATACTTGGTTTGGCCATTATAGGTTCCTCAATAAAAATATTCATTTGAAGCCTTTTTCTACCATTTCATTTATTATTCATACATTTACATTATAATCATCATCACAACATTTATTTACATGTATAATCATTTTAATATTAATTCACATGGCATAATGTCATTTAACCATTCAGGGTTCCATATCATCCATATTCATTCTCATCATCTTAACATATTTTCATCCCTTTATCATACACATACATAATGTCCTTTAATTTTCTTGTGACTTTACATACATTTACATGCACAAACATTTATTAATCGCACATACATATTACATACATCATTTGGCCCTTTCTTGACCATCATCATACATATTCAATTTCCATCATTTTATCACATTCCATCTTTCTTACATATATTTATACTAAATACATCAAATGCATAAACATGCCATTCATTTATATACATGAAAGTTTACTATTCATATATACATAGCATATACATCATTCGGCCACTCAAGGTTTTTATTGTTCACATTCAATTGTCACTATTTTTATCATATATTCATCACTTACATACATATATACACTAAATACCTCAATTATACCCATTAAATACACATATTTACATAACACTTCCATTTATCCATACAAGCTTTCATGCAAATTTTCATATAAATGACTTATGTATATGTTTTATTAATATCCACATACCTTTATATGGTAATTCACCACCTTTTAATGATCTATCTAGCATTGTTTCCCTATTTCCTTTTTTTTTCCTACATACACATTTCTTAAATTTTAGAAAATTCATTAACAATTGATATTAACTCAAAATTTCATTCCAATTTCACCTAGAGTCTGAAAATAACCTCTAGTTTCTATAACAAAAATAAAAATTAATTTTGACAACTTACTATTCATGATGACACTATTCACTAAAGGATGAATTCTCTCATTCTAAGTTTCCTTTTGATGAAATTCCATGTCTATGTGTATATTTATGGTGTGAAGGTAATTTTTAAGGGGTTAGTTACTTAATTTGGTAAAGAAATGGAGGATTTATGTGAGAGGAAAAGAGAAAAAAGTAAAGGACACTAAAAAAATGGTGTCAAGTAAATAGGAAGAAAAAGAGAAAGATGAGCTCATCTAGTGTATAATCAATTTGGATACACTAGATTTAGGCTTTACATAAGTGGTATTTGGGCCTATTTCATTTAGTCTTGATTTATGTGCCCAGTTTCTTTTTGGTTTTACATCAAGTTTTAAAATTTCATATTAATTTCTGAAGACTTCTAAAAATAATGTTCTTACTATTAAAATTCATCATTTAACCGTATTAAGGGTCTCGTAAATTATCGGGTCAAAATTCCATAGTCAACTCGGCTACTATTCACTCACGAAATCTAAATATTTTGAATAAATAGTAAATAACCACTGAACATTAAAATTCTTTCTCAAATGGAATCATTAGAATTTTTGACTAATAAGGTGAGATATTTTTGGGTCCATCTGGGCACATCTCGAATCAATCTTGGCATAAACCCATTTTATGTCACTATTCACTTTTTTACTGCCTATTATGATTAATTGGTTGTACTAAATCTTTTAATTATTTCATTGTCATAATTTTTAGGCTTATAAAATTTTTATGAGTAGTACTTGCCCTTTTTGACCATAATATAGTGCCCCGACATTCCAAAAACATTATTTATATCTCAAAAAGTACTGGTCATGAAATGGTGTTTCATGAGCATTGCATGGATTGACCTAAAAATTTTGTACCTTGAAATAAAAAATTCCAATGAGTTTATTAGTGAAGGAATTTGAATATTCTAAGGTCGCTTGATATTTATTCAAATTTTTTAGATTTCATAGGTGAATAGCATCCTTAGTTGCCATTGTAGTTTTATCTTAAAAATTTATAAGCCTTTTAAATGGCATTATCGAGGATTTTTTGCAAAGAAATCATGATTTTTATTCACCTAAAATGTTATTTTGAATTTTTGAAGTTTAAAAGAAAACTAGGTTAAAACGGGCCATTTGCTCGACATGTGGCACAATCTGAGTCATCCAAAATCTTAATTTGAAAGGGCTAGCACATGTGCCAAACAACTATCTTCCTCCTACCTCCATCCCATGGCCGATGACCTTCCCAAGTAACCCTTTCCCCTATTTGTCTTCCTTTTCTCTCTCCTCACACACCTAAACACATTAATTTTTATACTTCTTAGCCTTCATGATCCTTTAAAGCCTCTCAAAGTGATAGAATTAAGAAAGAGAGTCTATACAGTGAGATTTTAAGAAGGGGTAAAGAGTGTCAATCTAGTGTGTAAATGTTTTTATCCCACTTTTTATTTTTCTATTATTTAGCTCTATGTGTTCTAGAATAACCATGTTGATTGATTATGATTTAGTGTTGTGTAGAGTATTTGGAAAATTTTCTAATCTCTATATGTGTATGTTTTAGGTCAAGGAAAGGAAGTGGTGAATAAGTGTGTTCTCACACCATAGGTATATGGATTTAATGTAATTGATATGTGTCATGATCTTTGCACATGTATTTATGCATGTGAGTGTGTATAGAAATGGTAGATTTTGGGTATGTATGCATGTTTGATGTAACTTGGCATGATGAAATAAAGTCCATGTGCATAATTATATGGAAAGAATGCATGTGAATGCATGTATACTTAAAGTGGCTGAATGGTTTGTATGGTAGCCATGTAATGTGCATGTGTGCAAGGCATGTATAGGAAGTGTGAGTGAGCTACAAATTAGAAATAAATTATTGTTAGGATGTGAAACTAATGAAAAGAAATAATGTGTAATAAATATATATTGTAAAGAATAAATATAGTAATGTGTGCTAAAGGTATAATATGGGTAAATGTGAGCATTGTTGGCATAATAAAATGGCATGATTTTGAGTGAATGTAAATGCATGTATTAGAGGTGAGAATGCATATAAATATGATCATAAGGGTAACCTAAGAATAAGGAAAGGGTGATAATTTTTATGACAAGATCTTGATGTATTGAAAAGAATGGATTGATAGTGACAACATGAAAAATAGGAATTGTGGAAGTGACCAAATGAATAGTCTCTTGACTTGTAAAATTACCCATAACTGGCAAAAACATGATCATGTGCCTGTATGCAAATGATTGTGAGAATTATTGTTACCTTACAAGTAAGATTAATAGTCTATAACTATGTTAATAAAGTTATAATAGAACTTAGCCTATAAAAGTTGGACACCCACTTGATGGGCTGACCAGTCAACTAGGGAATTAGTAGTTGCTAGGGGTTTTGGCCTTCTTGGGCCATTACTTGTATGATCAAGATAGTGGGTGCAGCCATTGAGATTTTGTGATGAACCTTACACACTCAAGTATTAGAAGGTCTACATAGACTGATCCTTACTACCTATTATACTTATGGTTATTAGGAGGCCCCATGGGGCTGATCCCTACTATCCACCAGAGATGAGATGATGTTTAGGCTATTGAAAGGTCCCACAGGGCTGATCCTTATTATCAATTGGATGTGGGTAGGTGCAGCTATCGAGGTCTAAAATATGAGCCATTACATAGTCTAGATCTTACTATCTTATGTATTTAAGTGTAGTCCTTCCAATATGGGCCTAATTTAGATAAATAGAACATAACTATAATAATGATGACTAAAATGAATTGATAACCTATATGACTTGATTACTTTTGTTAGATGTAACCTAGCAAGTTTAATTAACTTATGAGAGACACAAAATATGAAATAATAACACAACTAAAACATAATAGAATTGCATGTAACTGGTTTTACATATGTACATGACCAGCTTGATACATGATGATTGAATGATTATGTGTGTGACATGTATTTATTACATTAAATTCACCTTTGAGTTTATACTCCATGTATCAATGTTCCGATGTTTAGGTTATAGAGAGTAGCTTTTCAACCTCAGTGTGCATAATGTAGCAGATCAACTCTCTTAAGGTATATTTTTATTTACCTATATATGTATAGAATTAGGCACTCATGTGTAAAGGGTGTGTGGCCTAAAATAGTGTGATGCTTAGACATACTCTTAACATATATAATAGTTTGTAAATTACAAAAATGTAAATTGATATGTCATTATCTATATAATTACATGTATGTGGTGTTGTTGTTAAAATGTGTTGGTCTAAGACCCTATGTTGTGTTACTATAATTGTGATGCTAACAGAGTTGTTGGAGTACTAGATGGGTCCAAGAGTTGGTGAAATTGCATATGCTCACTATAAAAGTGTGATTTTATAGGTTTAAAATTTAAGTTTTTCACTCGGGTAGTCATTATGTTGCATAATTTTTTGCACGATGTGTTTCTATCTAATTAAATGGTTTTAGTAGTCATTTATAGGAAGTATAAAGGCATGAAATCATCAAAATGTAGTAATAATGATAAAGAACCCTCATAGTATAAAAAACCATAAGTGTTAAATGAATGCTACCTAAGATAGAATCAGGATGGGTAACCTTTCGAAAAGAGCCTCTCTAGTCAAGTTCCTTTAGATATTAGGCAGAGGGTGTTACAAGTAATCCATCCTAAC
The DNA here is from genome assembly GCA_948208565.1 of Hura crepitans. NCBI lineage: Eukaryota > Viridiplantae > Streptophyta > Magnoliopsida > Malpighiales > Euphorbiaceae > Hura > Hura crepitans. Next base: position 16,450 of record CANXYI011532196.1, read on the forward strand.
AAGCATGAAATACGCAGTCTTGGTTAACCAATCTACCACAAACCAAATTAAATCACATCTCTTCCTTATCATTAGTAGGCTAACAACAAAGTCCATAGTGACCCTATCCCACTTGCACTCAGGAATTGCTATAGGTTTAAGCAATTTAGAGGGGGCTTGATGTTTAGCGTTCACTTGTTAACTTGTAAGGCACTTGGTCATAAACTTTTATTGATCTCTCCTTATAGTTGTCCACCAATAAGAAACATTCAAATTGTGATACATCTTAGTGCTACTAGGATACATAGCATAAGGAGCACTGTAAGCTTCCTATAAAGTCTAGTTTCTTAGCTATTCAACATATGGTAGACATATCATGTCATGGTAGTATGGATAACCATTACCCTTGATCACATACTTAGTAGGCTTCCCCTCTTGAATATCACTCATCACACTCATCAGCTTGTGATCTTTCTTATGAGAATCATTAATTTATTGCATTAAACTAGCCTTCATTTGTCTCTTTATGAATAAATCATTAACACCTATAAACTATAAGCTAACATTTATGGCTCTTATGGTAGCCATAAACTTCTAGCTAAGAGTATCTATGTTTATATTAGCCTTCCCTATATGATAATCAATGAAGAAATCATAGTCCTTGACCAATTCCATCCATCTATGTCTCAAATTCAACATTTTATGTGTAAGAA
>CANXYI011532574.1:0-11043 GCA_948208565.1 Hura crepitans
CCTCTTCCTCTTGCAATCCATTATGGCATGATACTTAGACAACTAGTCTATGCCCAAGATAAGATCAAACTCATTGAATGGTAATTTAATAAGATTTATGAAGAAAACATGTCCTTGTGGTGACAAAGTATAGTCTCTGGAAACTTTATTCACTATGATGTGCTATCATATAAGATTGCTAACCATCATATCAAAACCATGGTCATATGACTCTAAACCCTGATCTATAACCCATGTTGTGTAGATATATGAATGTGTGGACCTCAGGTCTATCAGTGTTAAAACAGGTAAATCAAAGATGTGGAAAGTACCCACTATAACATTTATGGTATCTACCTCTTCTCTAGCCTATATGGCATACTGCCTAGTTGGAGCTCTACTCTCTAATTTTCCTTCTAACAAGCCCTAGCTCTACTTCTAGTATCTCTCTTATCCTACTTCAGTGAAAGATCATACAGTCTTACTAGGCAGTCTATTTGAAAGTGCTCTCTAGAGCCACAACCCTAGCAAACTCCTATCATATTCTTCCAGACACTGTAGTTTTTCTTATGACAAGTCTGACAAACTGGTGTCAGAACACTACTAGCAGTAGATTTAAAAGCACTTGAGATTTGAGTTTATGCTCTAGAACCCTGTCCTGATCTCTGAGATTGATCTAACTTCTTGTCATGTTGATGCTTAGACTGCCCCTTTCTATTTCTTATTAACTGTGTAACTAGAACTGCCATTTCCCTAGCCAAAGGACCTCTTCTTAAAGCTATCTCTCTTCTATCTCAACTGATGCACCATTTCTATGGTATGACAAGTTACTATCAAGGCTAAAAAATCCCTGATTTGCATTGGAGCAACTTATTGCATAACATCCAAATTCAACACTTTCTCAAACTTTTTGTAGTGATCTTCTTCTGTAGCTACCATTCCCTTAGCATATCTGCTTAAGCAAGCAAACTCCTTCACATACTCAAATATGGACCTATACTTCTACCTTAAATCCATAAACTCTTAGTACTTCTGATCCATGTAATGCTCAGTTATATACTTTGTCTTGAATTCTTTAAGAAAGAACTCCTATATAAGATCATTAGCCATCTTATCCTTTGTAATGGCCTCTTACCACTTTAAAGCTTCCTCCAATAGCATAAAAGTTGTAACACCCCCTACCTATTCCTGAAGGAAATAGACAAAAGGTACCACTTTCAGGAGGTCACCCATCCTTGGATTTCCTTAGGGACCATTCATTTAACATTTATATCACTTAGACCATATTTGTTTTAACCATCTAGTGTTCCTTACTGCATAGCCTTTTATTACTGCTTATTTTAGTTTGATAAAATTCCATATTATGTCTATTATCCAATTACAAAAAATTGGGTAGCATAATGGCTACTTAGGTGAAAAAACAAAAAATTTTCCTATAAGAAAAACACTTCTAAAATAGTTTCAACCTAAAGCATAACTTCTGGACCCTTTTAGTGCCCCAAAACATCCTCATTATCACCTAAAAACACATAGGGTCTCAGGCCTACAGACATCCAATAAACAAGCATATACATATATCCATTAAAAGCTAAGATTCTACAACCATTTAGTTCAACTATCTTAATTTCATCATATACATGCACTACTAACTTTACACCTATTATAAATGAGTGACTGACTACTAAAACCAAAAGAGTATCAAAAAGAATACCAAAAGGACTCTAGGTCAGTTACACTAGCACCATTAAAGCTAGGCAGCTATCTTATCTACAGCCTGTGCATCGGAACACCAACATGTTGAGTATGAACTCAATAGTGGAATAGATAGAATAAAGTATGTCAAACACATACAAGTCATGTACATGCAAGCATAGCTATTGATTAACATGGTCATGCAAGATATCAAACTAGTTGCTATTTACCCTAATTAGTCATTTTCCATTATGTTTTCAATTCAGATTTCATGTATCATGATCATGGTTAAATTTAATATAGTTTAGGCCCATAACATATAATAAACACCTTAAGACACTAGATAGTGGGATCTATCCTATGTAGTGGCCCACATTTTAGACCTCGGTAGCTACACCTACCTCGCCTGATAACAAAGATTAGTCCATAAACCTCCCAATACCAGACTGGCAGATAGCAGGGATCAGTCTATAGACCTCCTAATATCTGCAAGTGGGATAGCAGGGAGTAGCCCCATGGGACCTCTTAATACCCCAAGTCACATCTTCAAAGCACCATAGGTAGATAGCAGGGATTAGCCCCGTGGGACCTCTCAATATCCACAAAAAGTCAATGGGTAGTAAGGATTAGCCCGAGTGGACCTCCTAATACCCGAGTGTGCAGGGTTTATCTTAAAACCTCGATAGCTACACCTGTAACATCCAACAGACACTAGTGGCCCCAAGAAGACCAAACTGCCTAGCAGCTGCTATTTCCCTAGTTGACCGATCAACCCATCCAATGGGTGTCTAACTAATGGGCCAAATCACTATTCTTTACATAATTATATCATTTATAATTACCATTCACTATATTCCATGTCAATTATAACCTTGAATTACCATTTCACACAAATTCGCACTTTTAGTCTTTTGTCACAAAATCACTATTCATTTGGTCATTTTACGGGCATGTTATTGTTCATTTGGTAAGTTTCCAATATTGTGCCTTTCCTAACACCAACCTGCCATATCCCAAAGTCATCATTTCTACATCAATTCATCTCCTAATCTTTCATAGATCATTCCTCATACCTATGCCACCAAATAGTACACATAAAAACATCATATTGCTAGTCACTATTTATGTACACATTAAAAGCTCATTTAGGTCATTGTTTGCCAAGTTTACATACCACACACATCAATATTATTATTCACTTTCTAAGCATGATTTATACATAATATTTACATTCTAAATGCCATGGCTACATGCCATATACATCATTACACATGCCATGCCAACCACGCACACCATTCGGCCATACATCATACACATACATACTCATAATTTCTTTTCTTAATTATCATGCATATCATGTTATTTTGACACCATTAACATAGTCATACCATTAATTCACATTAATATCATGCCTAACACCATAAACATGAAATTTCATACACATATACACGTGCCAAATCATGCCAAAACATATGACACACATCAATTGGATCTATTCCACATACCTAGGGTGTGAAAACACCCTTTTCTCTACCATTTTGGTGCCTAAAAGCTTGCTCTCTTTCAAAGTTTTCCTTTTGCCCTAAACATACACAAATTTTGCTTAGAAAAATTCCTCAAAAATCCTGCATAACTCCAAATGAAAATCTAAAACCATGAAACTTCTTAAAATACTCTAAACTACCTAAAAGAAAAATAAAAAATGGAATAAAATCACTTGCACCAAAAAATATCACTATTCACTTCATACTTATATCTTCCATTTGAGAGCTTATTTTTGGATTCTCTAACCTGGATAGTGTTTTATAGACCATAGAGGTTAATTTCCATATAAATTTTGCAAGATTTGGTGGAGACTTGGTGTAAGAAAGAGAAGAAAATGGTGGAAAGCTTTCTTTTAATGGTGGCAACATTTTTTTGGGAAGAAAGGGAGGTCGAGGATGAATTTTGAGCACATGTACCCTTCCCACATGTGTAAGGTCATATATATGGGTAAGTGGCATGGTTGGATTGCGACACATGACAATCTAACGATCTGTATTCACTTAATTTCTTTTTAAACTTCAGAAATTCACAAAAATTTCTCTAGATCTCTAAAAATAGGCATTTCAGTTTTAAAAATCCTCGACTAGTGTCATTAAGGACCATGTAAAATTTCAAGTCAAAATTCCACTCCTGACTTTTAGGCACTATTCACCTACTAGAATAAAAATATTCAGAAAAAATACCAAACGACTTAAAAAAATTAAAATTCCTTCTCCATCATGTTAAGTGGAATTTTTGAGATTCAAGGTATGGTATTTTTGAGTCCGTTCGGGCACATCTCGGTGCTGTCCCAGCACAACCTCATTTTATCTCCCCATTCACTAGTTCTTGACTCGAAATGATTTATTGGTTCTATTAAAATTTTAAATTCTTTCATTTTACCCATTTTCAAGCCTATCAAAATTTTATGATCAATACGCCCCTTTTTGGCCTCGTGAAGGTGCCCCAACCTGTAGGGAACACCATTTATGCCAAGGAGGTACTGCTCATAGAACTTGGACTTATGGGCATTATAGAAGTAATGCACGCAATATACTCCTAAGGACATTTCAACTGCTGCATAATCCTGAACATCTGATCCAGCCAATACTCAGCTCTACTCAACTCATCCAGCTCCTCACCCTTGAAGTACTCAGCTCTATTCTTCAGTAAGCTCCTCATGTATGTTTTCTAGAAAGCCTGCTGCTCTTAGGGTAGTAGAGAGGGAGTTGTGTGTACTGTAACAACTGTAGTAGTAGCAGCTGTAGCAACCACTATCACCTGCTTGAGTGACTCTAACATCATCTCTAGCTAAGCTGACTAGCCCTGCTATCCATGTACAACATCTCCCGTGTCACTGGGGGTCACATACTTAGGTTGTGCCCCTTCTTGTGCAACCGTCATAGGAGCATGGCTCTCTACTTCTTCTTCTTTACATCGAGTAGTACTATGACTCATCTCCATATCTGTAAGTAAGAGAAACATATTATAAACCCCACACGTAAAATGTTATGATGTAAATATACTACAATGCTCTTGTGTAAACTATTGGTTTAGAGGAAGGTCTAAACCAGAGCTCTGATACCATTAAGTGTGACACCCTCTACCCAATCCGTTCATCGAACCCGAATAGAGAGCATACACGTATACCAATATCTAATTTTGCTACCTATAAAAACTAGAAGAACTTTAAAAATTTATTAATTAAATAATTTTTTAACTTATGGAGTTGTAAAAACATTAAAAATTGTTTGGCATGCTTTACGAGGCAACTAATAGGGTCATCGTGTCAAAAATCTGAAAACATAACAGCTATACTGAGGCACTTTCCCAAATAGTAAACCTATTAAAAACACTTATGTAAAGACATACAACACATCTCAATTCTAAATGGGTGCTTCTAACCCTCTAAACTCATCAGAAAAACACAGAGCCTCGAGCTCATCTCAGACAGCATTCTCATGTGCAATATCATGAGTTATCACACAATTCATGCGAGAAAAAATAAAGCTTTTATAATAATATAGTTTCAGTTACAAAATTGACCCATAGTTTATAGATTAAGCCTAATCCCTCTAGAATCACAAGAGCTACACTATATTATATTTACATCATCATCATTTTACATAAAGAAACCAAAAGTACCCAAGAAGGGCAGCCTTTGCATTCTCCTGTGGGGGATAAGATTTGACTCTAATCTGCTACTTTATTACCTTCGCATCACAAATAGGCAATGCGCTAAGCTTTCACTTAGTAGTGTAATCACTTTAATCTTGAAAATGACAATTTAAGTATACATTTATGCAATATATGTCAATCATTTACTATCATACATATGTAAACATTATGAATATCACATAATTATGCAATTGTAGTACATACTTGCCTTGAAAAACATGAAAACCATATTATGTCCATAATTATAAGATAATTGCTCTTAACATAAATAGAATTAACTATACACATAAGATACTCATATATCGATAAAAAACATACACATATTCCATCATACACTATAAGGAACATAATAACACACATTTTGACACATGTGCATCATTACCACATATTTGTGTTTTAAGACCCTATATGAACCAACACATCAATTTATGGTTAATAAACTCCACATAATAACACTTATGTCATATTCTTAGGTTTAACCAATCATTAGGTTAAAATTACCAATGCCACATATAATTCATCATTTAAACCACAATTAGCATTATTTTATGCTTAACTTATGATGGAATCACAATTATCCTTATTATATGTTTTACTCATGCCCATACTAAAGGGATAACTATCCAAGGCGGGATAATAGATAACGGTGCACCCGAAGGCATTGTACACCCCAAGGGGGTGTAAAATAGTGTACCTAAAGGCACTAGTATCTGTAGATACAAAATGCATCGGCCGGTAGGCTTTCGCATAAGCAAGTGCTACAACAGTGGCTCGAAAGCCTGGTGCCTATAAACACAAAAATGCATATGACCCGTAGGTCTCCTTCTTAAAGGTAAACATTATGGCTACTATCCTAATTGACTGGTCAACCTATCCAAACTAGGTTGTCTAACTATATAGGCATCATTAGACTTATTAATTTTATCTCAAATTAACCATATTAAATGCATAACATTATTTATGTCTTAACTTACATAAACTAATCACATTGGCCATTTTGCACATCAATAAGGCCTAAACACTCTTGCTAAGCAGCATGTGTCAAAACAATATGTAGCATAGTCAAATTAGGCTTACATAAGCTCAATTACACTAAATAGACACATTGTCTAGGCGTAAAATCTAGAATACTCATCCGGCATCATAATCATATAAAATACCATCACTTTCATCATTAACATGCATTATAAAGTCTAACACATCACGATTACGCATAATGATCATATTTCATATTACTTGCCATTTTACATATATGATTGGTATTTAGCAATATGAATGCAATATATGACTATATATGTGGCAATAAACCATACGACATTCAAGATGGCATTCAGCCACCACTATGTTCACACACATATACTTGTCATTCTATATGCACATTCAGAATGGCATTTAAGCACAAAACATGCTATTTAAGTCATAACTGCATGTAATGACCTCAAAATGCAAATATGGCCTACATGTATGAATTTCAGCCTCTATATACCCAAGGCTATTAAAACACACACACAAACACATTTGTAATTAGAGATCATGCTTAAATGTTCAATATCATGTCCATATACTTCAAATCAACTATACAAGATCATATAGCATCAATATTGCATATTGGCATTATATAGTCACATTACTACTGTAATGCCCATAGGTTAAGGTCTTATGAATAGGACCTTCTAGGCCCGAGTGATGTTCCCTGCGATACGGGGCATCGCCATGAGTTCGACAAGGGGCATATTGGTCATAAAACTTTAACGAGCCTAAAAATGGGTAAAACGAATGAATTTAAAAATTCAATAGAACTAATAAATCATTTTGGGTCGAGAACTTCTGTATAAGGAGATAAAATGAGTTTGTGCCAAGACAGCCCAGCAATGTGCCCGAACGGACTCAAAAATACCATACCCTAAACCTTAAAAATTCCAATGAGTATGATGGAGAAGGAATTTTAATTTTTTAAGGTTGTTTGATATTTTTTTGAATATTTTATTCTAGTGGGTGAATAGTGTCAAAAAGTCAACTATTGAATTTTGACTTAAAATTTTACGTGGGCATTAGTTACACTAATAAAAAATTTTTAGAATTGAAATGAGAATCTTTTAAGGTCCAAAGAATTTTCTAGGAATTTCTGAAGCTAAAACTTACATAGGGTGAAAATTAGCCATTGGATTGCCACGTGTCACAATCCAAGGTAGCCACCTACCCCTATATAAGGGGTTACACATATGAAAGGCTCACATGTGCTAAGACTTCGTCTTCCACCTTGAGAAGCCCTAAAGTCGAGGCCATTATTCTCTTTCCTCCTTTATATTTTCTTTAATTTTCTCTCTCCTCTCTCCTTCAAACCATAAAAAATTTATATGAATTCAACCCTCCACAGTCTCTAGATTCTAATTCTTTTGATAAAATTCAAAAAAGGAGCTTAGATTGAGAGATTTGTCACTTGGGTGAATAGTGACATTTTCTTGTGTAAGTGTCCCTAACCCATTTTTTTATTTTTGGTATAGGTAGATTAAAGTATTCTAAGAATAACCATAGTTTTAGATTTCAATTTAGAGCTATAGATAATTTTTAAGAAATTTTCTAAGGGGAAAATGGTGTATGTTAAGTACCAAGGATTCAAATGAGGGGAACCAAGTTCTCAAGCCCCAAAGTGGTGGAAAAAAAGGTGTTTTCACACCTTAGGTATGTGGAATAGACTCAAATTTAATATTCTTATGTATTTGACATGATTGAGTGTGTGTATGTTGTATGGAATTACTTGATTATGGTGTATGCATGGTAATAAGCTAAAATGGTGTTACGGTTATGTTAATGGTATTAAAATAATAGGTTTGGCATGTTAGATTTAGAAGAAATTCACATGGATGTATGTGTGCATGTGTTAGCCGAAACGTGTATGTAATGAGGCATGGCCTATGTGAACATGTGTATGGTATGTTATGTGAGGAAATGGCATGTAAATAGAGTGTAGAAATCACAAGTGAAAATGAATAATAATGGTATCTTATTTGGCAAAAAAATGAGATGAAATAGTAATGTATTTAGATAGGAATATTATGGCTTGAAATGTGGTGTGGTTATATACCTTATAGTGTGGTCATGGTATATGTACAAGAGATAAGAAAAATAGAATTGACCAAATGAATAATGTTAGTTACATAAAATGACCATATGAATAGTAACATTTCGACGATAAGTAAAAAGTGTCACTTTATGTGCAACATGAGATGGCATAACACTTAGGGACATAATAGACTTAAGAATAAATAATACTAAGAGTTGTAACCTAAATTAGTAATTGGCCCATCAGTTAGACACCCACTAGATGGGTTGACTGGTCAACTAGGGGAGTTAGCAACTGCTAGGCTGTTTGGTTCTCTTAGAGCCACTGTTGTGTGTTGGATGTGGTGGTTGCAACTGCCGAGGTTCCGAGACACATTAGGGTATTGGGAGGTCCACCTAGGCTGATCCTTATTACCCATTTGATGTCTGTGGATATTGAGAGGTCCCACGAGGCTGATCCCTACTATCCCACTTGTAGATATTAGAAGGTCCACAGACTGATCCATACTATCTACCAGTCCGGTGTTGGGAGGTCTACGGACTGATCCCTGTTATCAGGTGAGGTAGGTGCAGCTACTGAGGTCTAAAATATAGGCCACTACACAAGATAGTTCCCGTTATCTAGTGTTTTAAAGAGTTGTCTGTCTATCATAGGCTTATATCAAAATAAACTAGACTGAGAAATAAATAAGTAAACTGAACTTAATAACAAACTGGACTTAGAAGAATAGGGTAAATGCCATATGTATTGGGTGTTACATGTTACATGTATGCATGTTTATGACATATTATGTTTGGTCTATTCCACCACTAATTTTTATACTCAACATGTCAGTGTTCCAATGTGTATGATGTAGAACGAGAGATGCCCAGCTTCAGAAGACCACAGTGTAGCTGGCATTGAGTCTCTAGGTATTTTGCTTTTCTTTTGAGTTATTGTAGTTATATACTCATATATATGAGGATAATGTGGGTTATGGGTTGTGTATTAGTACTGAGAATGATACCTTGATATGTATGTACAGTTTTGTCTGTTAATATCAATCTGCTTGCTTGTAATTGTGTGTTGATAGGTCTGAGACCCTATGTTCTATGTATATGTGTGTGTGCTGCTATGTGGTGATGATCTAGAGGACTAAAAGGGTCCAGGAATAGAGTGTGATGGGAAAATGAATTTAGAAGGGTTTTTCTTATAGGTTAATTTGGGACTTTTCACTCGAGTAGCCATTATATTGCCCGATTGTCTGTAAATGTCTAACAGTCTTAATTTGGGATTTTAGTGGTCTAAAATAGGTAGTAATAAAAGGTTAAGTGGACAGAATTGCATAATGGGTAGACTAAGTAAATGTTGGTCAAACTTAGGTAAAAGTTAAACGAAAGGCCCCTAGGGAAATCTAAGGATGGGCGACCTCATAGGAAATAGCAAATGTTGCCTGTTTCTTGTAGAAATGGATAAGGGGTGTTACATTTAGTGGTATCAAAGTAGTTTTATGCATTCCTAGGCATCCTATACATAAGTGCATGAGTCTAGAATTTTGTTCTAACTCAAGCTACACTATTTGAAGCTGATGATTGTTTTTGGTACATTTTAACGTGATGAGTGAGCAGACCCCACCCGAGCGAGGGGAAGAGGTGGCTAGCCATGCACCTATTAAAATCCATGGACTAGAAGTGAGTGCAACCACTCTAGAACCAAGTGATGCTACCCACCAACCACCACCTCAGCCTTAGCCCTAGCCTCAGCCTCAGACACAGGCCTCATCAGCTTTGTTGCAGTAGATAGTGGATCTGTTAAGGCACACTGCAGCACCTCCACCACCACCACCAGTGCCAATTCCTGTTACTCCTCCACCTCTACTCGTTCCCCTAGCATTGCAAAAGACTTACTTGGAGAGGGTTAAGAAGAAAGGAGCCATGGATTTCTTAGGTTCGAGAGAGGATAATGCAGCAAAAGTAGAGTATTAGATAGAGCGGACCATTAAAATATTAGAGCAGCTGGAGTGCTCTGAAGATGAATGCTTGAAGTGTGCCACATCTTTGCTACAGGAAAAGGCTTACCATTGGTGGGACAGACTGAAGAAAAGGAAAGCAGCACCTGAGTTAACATGGGAATTCCTTCTAAAAGAATTCAAGAAGAGGTATATTCCTGACTCTTATAGAGATAAGAAGAGGCATGAGTTCTTTGACTTACAGCAAGGCTGGAGATCAGTTTCTGAGTACAAGAAAGTTTTGTTTGCCTAAGTAGGTATTGTAGACACTGGGTCTCTGGGGCTTCTAGGTTCGGTTTGCCTAATGATGATGAAAAGGATAAAAACCCCAAAAATAGATTTTTTATGTCCAAACTGAAGATCTCAAAACTTTTTCTTTAAAAAAAATTTTGAAAACGGCCATTTTGAAGAGCAGGAATGGCTATTTTGAGCCCAAAATGGCCGTTTTTTGGCCCAAAATAGTTGTTTTCACTGTTTTTACCCAAAACAAGCTATCTCGCACGTGAGGCACCCATTTTAGGCCCAAAACAACCATTTTGGCTTAAAAAACGGTCATTTGGGCTGTTCGGCCCAAAACAGGCATTTTCGCATGTGGAATTACCGTTTTGCTTTTGAAAAT
>CANXYI011532584.1:0-12754 GCA_948208565.1 Hura crepitans
TTTTGACATGAAGTCCTTTATCTTATGGTACTGTATGCATGCATAAGAGTATGGGGAGCTTGGATTTACTATTGCCAAATTGAAAAATCTAAGAAATAAAAGGTATCAATAGTTATATAAGGGGTATCCACTTCTTTCCTAGTTCAAATTATATACTAGCAAGTTAGTACTCTCGCTTAAGTCTTCTAGCTAGATTCAGCTCTAAGACTTTAATTATGTCCTACATCATCTACTTTATCCTCTTTTTAACTCTAAGTGGGGGTGTGTGAAGTAATCTAGAGTTTTAAAGAATTATTTATGTTTAGTATCAATGGACTATCTTTCTGGTAGTGGATTTTATAACCAAACTTGTAAAACTCTTCGAAAACTAATCTCCAACATATGCCTTTATGTCTTCGACTATAAGTACTATGCATTAGGAAAGCATTCCTAGCCATAAAGATTGGAGTATCAGTGACTAGCCTCTATTGAGGTCTGTGTTTAGGTTACCATACTAGGCTTGATCTCTAATTAAGAGCTAGTTTCTTTGGTGTTGAGGTACTATGATTACATTTTCTTCTTTTACTAGCTTTAGGTACTGAACTGGATCATCCCGTGATAAATGACCTCTACTTTTGGGAATATTCCTATCTCTACTATCTACACCTAAGGAATGAACGTCTTTCATCCCTTCTACATTAGCTAAATGGGTTCTTTAAAAGATTTGTGATACTAGAAGTTGTTGTGATGATAGTGGTGGAGGGGGAATAATAGTAGTTACTATCTACCTAGTACTAATACTAGTTGTACTTGCACATGCTGTGAAAGCTACGCAGGTTGTGCTAGTGCTAGTTGCATTAAATCACTAGGTATAGTTGTTACTGAGTTTACTAGCTCCTGTATTACGGTAAGAGCATGGCTTTATACCTCCTTTACACTAGCAGGTGACCTCTGATAACTCATCTTTAATATATATAAGAAAGAAATATTAGCCTCAAGTAGTGCTATGTTTGTGTGGTGTATGTACATATATAAAGCCTATGGCACTCATGTACAGCTTAGGAATGCCTAAACTAAGCTTTAATACCACTTAATGTGGCACCTCTCACCTGACCCTATTGCTAAATCTGAATGGGAGATGGAACACTACTTAAACAACTACCAACCTAAATAAAAGATGGCATATTAGACAATTATGCCATTACCTAATCATTTCCTTAGGTTGTGCTTACATTATGAGCTTCGAGGACCCACGTGTATCCTTAAGGTACATGGTATGGGAATTATTAATTAAAATTGTACTTCTATGTCTAATGAAATTTTGATAGCATAATGATTATCTGATGACATATCTGAAAATAAACTTGCAAAAAATAATGCTTTTACAATAGTTTACAAGCTTATAATAGTTTACAAGCTCAACTCCATCATCTAGGTCATTTCGACCCTCCAATCTTATCACCATTGCATAATTTATCATCAAGCACATCTCGATTATACATACATTTAATAATCACAATATCATACCATAGCAAGCATATGTCATATGATAATTATACATTATTAACATCCATTTATTTAGTTTATATAAACAAGCTACATATGTATATACTACTGCACTAGACCTATACCTTACATATATATATATGAGTGCCATTATCTATTTCATATCACACAAAATGACATAAACTAATTACCAACTTGACGCTGATCAAACCATATTGCACTACTGTCTCTAAGGCTCCTTCTATTGCTAAACATGTCTATAACTTACTCATTGAGAAAACATGATATAGTAAGCAATATGCTTCATGGTGTATTTGATAAAACATACACATTAACTTATGTATATTTTTGTATCACATATAAGCCTTCAAGATCACCTAAACCAATTACACCTTTTATATGTGTTCATTACTTATGTTTGTTCCTTAATTTTTTTTATCTCACGAATTTCCTTTGTTTAGGTATTGACTCTTTCCTTGTTCAAGTGCATTAGTAAGTTAATATAAGTTAACCTCTTACCATAAGTTAACCTCTTACCATAAGTTTATATATGTTTATTTGCATTATCTGTGTTAATTCTAACAATTATAGTCTTAAAAGTTAGTTCTTTGTCTAAAGATTTCACTGATTAATTTATTTCTAATCTACCTATGTGCCCAACTATATATATTTATAAAATTATACATATTTCATTATTTCTTCCCTACCCACCAATCTAGGTTAAGTTGTATGTCCATTAATTAAACTAGTTATGACATTATTACCAAGTTAAGTATTATTCATTACAATTTTGCTTGTAACTGTTTATTTGATAATTTTTCCTCTAATTATTTAACCCTTTATTTTATAGTTTTATGCTCCTTATTTGATTTTTCCCCATAACTATTTTTTACCAATTCATAGTGTTGTATCATATTTACACCATTTTTTATTTAGCCAATATCTGGGAGACATGTATCTAATTACTAGATACCAGGTTACAGTTGTATAGTGAACCAAATTTTGGAACTCTGTGCTACTGCACTAGCAAAGTAACCAAATATCAATATATGGAGCTCTAATACAATAAATAAATACTGACCTAAATGTCTCAATCTTGATCACAAAGATCTCTTGACCACGAAGGTCTCATATACTGACCACATGTGTCTCTTGACCACATAGGTCCTAAATCCTAACCATATAATTCTCCTGACCTCATAGGTCTAAAATCCTAACCATATATGTCTCTTAAACCATAAAGGTCTCAAGTCCTAACCCTGAAGTTCTCAATCCTTACCATAAAGGAGTCCATAGGGTTACTTTCAATGGGTAATTAAGCATTAAAATGCCCTAACAGTTGTTATCTCTTAGTTGACTAGTCAACCCATCTAGTGAGCTATCTATTGTATATAGGCCATTAAGTTTTCATTCTAATCAGTTATAGTTTACTCTATTCATCAATTGAATTTCAATCACTTTATAATGCCTTATTGACATTGTCATTATACTTTACATTATAAGAGCTTTATGTACATTATTACCATAATTTGATATGGTACTTAGCCACACTCATATTTTCACTTCCTTATCTCTAATAGCATATTTATTTACTCATAACATACCAATTGTGGTCATTGTTATAATGTCACACATTATGTCATAATACAAACTTATATATACATGTTATGCATCACACATATGTTCAAATGTATATAAATATTATTCACCCTATACATACGTTATTTCATTCCAACATCAATGTACATCAAAATACAAATCATGACTATTCATTTTAGATCATTATAATCCAATGTACACCTATTATACAACAAATTAAGAAATTACCACTGCATTTCTACCTGCTCGATTTATGTTCACCATTTTTAATTCTTTGTATTTTATTCGTTTTTCATCCATTTTTCATTTTATCAATTTTATTGTCATACTCTTAACCCTAAAATACCCTAGTGACCAATTTAGTTATACCTTAGCCTTTAAATGTGACCAAACCAAAATGCACCTATTATAGAAATTACACTTTTCAAGAAATTAGGCACAAGTTTTATCGACTACATTTATAGAGATGTGCTATATAGTCTCAAGATCAATCCTATGGCTACTTTTCCCTTCAATTCTTGTTCTCTTACTGTTCTCTAAATTCCATAAAATTTCAGAAGTAGAAAAATTCATAGAAAATTATATACACACCCAATTTCAAAATTAAAAGAATAACTATGATATAAAGCCCACCTAATTTCTTAGAAAAATACTTAAAATCACTCTCTTAAAATCACTTCCTTTCTTGAAACTAATGTTGGAATCAAGTTTTATACATTGAGATGATCAATTTACATATAATATTTGAAGGTTTTTAATGTGTTTTGGGTGAGAAATGGAAAAAGAAAGGGAGAAGAGAGAAAGTAATCATAGAGGACTTCTTTTAAAGCAATAAGGAGGAAGATGAGCTTATTTTCCTATTCTAGAGTTATCCACACATAACCACTTATATTATGATGGTGAACAGTCCCGATCATGCCATGTGGTGATTGGGTGCTTTGAGTTAATCCTATATACATTTTAAACTTCAAAAATGCAAAATAATTCCCAGAGGTCTCCAAAAATCATGCTTTTAGTGCCAAAGATTAAAGATTTACTCAATTAAAGGACCTCTAAAATCTTAGGCCCAAATTCTAAGAGGAATTATGTTAATTATTCACTCATATAATTATGAAATTTAGATTAAATACCAAATAACCTTAGAAAATTCCAGTTCCTTCATAATTAAATTATTTAGAATTTTTGACCTTCAGTGTAAGTTATTTTCAAGTTTGTCTGAGTACATCCCTAACAATTCATGGCATGATGTAAACTAATGTCACTATTTACTAGATATGAGCATATAATGATTTATTAGCTATGCTAAAAGTTCTAATTATTTCATTTTCATCATCATTTTTCTCATCAATGTTTTATGACTGGTATCTCTTTTGCCTTCCTCAGTGTGACTTGATTACTCAGGAAACACTATTCCTACTCTAGGAGGTACTATTTATGAAATAAAAAAATTATCGAGCATTAGAAACCGCCTCTAGTTTCTTAAGCCTTTCAAAATACCTACCTAGAGAGGGTTGAAAAGAAAGGGTTTAGGATTTTAGAGATGAAAGATTTTATGACCCAGTCAACTTTGAGTTTTGGCTCAAAAGGACAATCAAAATTATGTAATAGCTTAAATGTACCACTATAGAGAACTTGATTTATGCAACATCCTTACTACAAGTGGAGTTATTTAGATAGTGGGATATATTGATAGAATATATGCTAGCTGAGAAAGTAACTTGGGATTTCTTTTTAGAGGAGTTCAAAAAGAAATATATCATAGAAGATTATCTTGATAAGAAGAGGTAGGAGTTTGTGGACCTCAAATAGAGACATTGCTTTTTATCAAAATATGAGCTGGAGCTTGCCATGTTAAGTCGCTATGCTAAAGAGATTGTCTTTATTGAGGTAGAGAGGTGTAAGAGGTTTAAAAGGGCATTGACTATGAGATTAAGCTTCAAGTGGCTCCTTTGGAGCTTAAGGATTTTACAACCATAATGGTAGCAGTACATATAGTTGAGGATATCCAAAAAGAGAGGAAGGAGTTTTGCCAACAGAAGACCTTATGGTCAGGGGCAAGCTGGTTAAGCTCCTTCTTCTAAAAAGCAATACAACTATGATCAACCTTATCAATAGCATCAATAGAGGCAAGACTAGACTTAAAAGTCTAGATAGGGGACATAAAAAGCCAATGCACCACCTACTATGGCTAAGAATGCAGTAGTGGTTAAATGCTAATGTTATAATAAGAAGCATAGGGCAGTTTGTTAAAAGACCATTCTTAGAGTATGCTATAGGCGTGGTTTTAAATGCCACTATCATAAGGATTGCTCAATAAGACCTATTACATCTACAAAATTTTAGTCTTCTTCTCCAGCTATTCTTATAAGCTAGAGAGGAGACAAAGGAGATATATCAGAGATAGGAGAGAGGGTAGAACCTAGAGCACTTGCTCGTCAGTATACTTTCAAAACAAGAGAAGATGATAATTCTCTAGATGCAACTATGGGTATGTTTTACCTCTTTGAGCTTCCAATTTTGTGTTCGATTGATTCATGTTCTACTTACTCATACATATGTATTACACAAGAACAAGATAAAGTGTAGAGCTAGAACAACTTAAAACTGACATTATGGTTAGTAATCCTATAGGGTAGCATGTGGTAGTTAATAGAGTTTATGAAGAATGTCCCTTAATAGTATAAAGACATGTGTTTTTTACTAATCTCATTGAGTTTCCCTTCGATGAGTTCAATTTGGTTTTAGTCATGGGCTACTTGTCTAAGCACCATGGTATGTTAGATTAATGAAAGAAGAGGATTTCCGTTTGAAGAATTGATGGATCAAAAGTCATGGCCATGAGTGAGAGATTAGACTTCATGTCTAATATGATTTTAGCTATTATAGCTAGATGGATGATAAGGAAATGTTGTTAGGCCTACTTGGCCCATATACTTAATACCAAAAGAGATAAGCCAAATGCTAGTCAAATACCAATAGTGCTAAAGTTTATAGATGTATTTCCAGATGAGCTACCAAGTTTATCACCATAACGGGAGCTTGAGTTTGGGATATAAGTTCTACTAGTATAACACCAATATTGATAGCTCTATATTGAATGGCACCTATAGAGCTTAAAGAGTTAAAGATCCAATTGTAATAAAAGGAGTGTATCACTATGGGGAGTATTGATTTTGTTTGTGAAGAAGAAGGATAAATCCTTATTGTGTGTGGATTATCGATAGCCAAATAAAGTGATAATCAAGAACAAGTATTTGTTGCCATGCATAAATGACCTATTTGATTAGTTTAAAGGAATAGGAGTTTCCTCTAAAATTGACCTAAGATCAAAGTATTATTAGTTGAGAGTTAAGGTAGTAAGTGTTGCTAAAAAAACTTTCAGTACTAGATATGGACATTATGAGTTTTTGGTAATACCATTTGGGCTTAACAATGCTCCAGCAGCCTTTATGGATTTGATGAATAAGATTTTTAAGCCCTATCTGGATCAATTTGTTATGATTTTCATAGATGATATCTTACTGTATTCTAAAAATAGAGAAAATCATGAACAACACCTTAAGATTGTATTACACATTTTGAGAGATGAAAAACTTTATGCCAAGCTCAACAAGATTATGTTTTGTCTTGAGGAAGTATCTTTCTTAGG
Source organism: Hura crepitans (assembly GCA_948208565.1). Classification (NCBI taxonomy): domain Eukaryota; kingdom Viridiplantae; phylum Streptophyta; class Magnoliopsida; order Malpighiales; family Euphorbiaceae; genus Hura; species Hura crepitans. The sequence continues at coordinate 6,734 of CANXYI011532584.1, forward strand.
ACATATAGAATTAGTGGAAGGCATTAGAGTGGATCCTAACAAGATAGAGGTAGTTATGGAATAGAAGCCACCCAGAAACACAACTAAGATCAGAAGTTTTTTAGGTTTGGTTAGACATTACAGATGCCTTGTTAATGACTTTTCCATGATAGCTGCTCCTATGACACTATTGCTACACAAGAATGCTTTATTTATTTGGGATAACAAGTGTCAAGAAAGTTTTGAAAAGTTGAAAGCAATATTGATAGAAGCTTTAATTCTCACATAACCAGTGTCAAGAAAAGATTTTACTATCTATAGTGATGCTTCTTTAAATGGATTAGGATGTGTTTTGATGTATGATGACAAGTAATAGTTGCCTATGCTTCCAAGCAATTAAAGCCAAATGAGAAGAATTATCCAACACAAGATCTAAAGTTTGTAGCCATAGTTTTTGTAGTGAAGATTTAGAAACACTATCTCTATGGAGAAAAGTGTTATATGTATGTCAACCATAAGAGTTTGTAGTATTTTCCTACACAAGAAGAGTTAAATATGAGATAAGGATGATGATGGAGTTAATTAAGGATTATGATTGCTATACTGATAACTATCTAGGGAAAGTTAATATTGTAGCTGTTGGTTTCCATGGATTCATATGCAGTAGAAATAAGACATCTATAAAACCCTATCAAAGGTTGGAACATCAAAAAATTGAAAAACAAAATTTTATTTACGATGAAATCACAAAATAAAAATTTACTATAAATTCTTTATGTGATTCCAACATGTAGCTTTCCTTTGCTTTTGCTCTTCTCATCGAGTTATCCCAAACCATCGTGATCCTAAATTAGGAACACCTCTAAGGTAATCCACACGAAAAGTTCTTAAAATAGAGTGACTTGAAAATCCAAGTGCTAGTAGGTTTTTCAAGCGGAGGAAGGAAGAAAAAGAAATAGTGTATTTTCAATTATTTTGTGCAGCAATTTTTGCTCTAGAAAAATGTGCCCATGGTGGCTATAGTAATAAGGCTTATTTATATCATAAATAATCCCTATTTTTGTCATATTTTAACACTTAAAATCTATAAGAAGTAGGATTACAATTGGCTTATCAATTGGGCCCTTTTTTGTCCTATGCATATAAGACTTTTAATGGGCTTATGTGCAATATGCTTTTGCCCCACTTTCATTAATCCTATGTAGTACTCTAAGGCCCTATTTGGATTAATAAATACTCTAATTTAAGCCCTTTTAAACCTTTTAAAATCCCATAAAAAATTAGATGCAAGAATGATATCTCATATCATTAGAATATTCAAGTGGGCCCTAAGTCCTTTTAAACCTTTTAACAAGGCCTACGTCCAAAACCCTAATTTTCCAAAAACCATGATTTTCTTGACATTTCATTTGCAAGTGAGCCCTAAGCCCATTTGCCCATTTCTTCTTCTTAATTTATCTTCCAATGATATCTCATATCATTAGAATATTCAATCTCATTAAATCTTCCTTAAACTCCTTTTATGTGTGTGACCCTATAGGCTTCTAGAATAGCTTGGCAGTACACAGTGAAATAGAGTCTTAGTACAGCTGGGGCTTTATAGATTCAATCTCATTGAATTAATACCAATTTACTAATTGAATCACATGTATACAAGTTAAGAGAAGCATTTAGCCATACATCATGACTACCTAAGCACTGAAAAGTCAAGTGGTTTGACTTAACCCTTTCATATATAGTTATAGTGAAATAAACTCCTCCCACCATCTTTTATCCCATCCAGTTTAGAGTATGGACTTATGTCAACTCAAAGCTTAACTAAGTATGTCTAATTAAGCCCTAGACATATGGTTCTAATAATTTCACCTTTATTCCAAAAATACCCTTTGTGAATCCCATTCACACATGGCATTTTACTTTGGCAAAAGATTCTTGAATAAAGATTACTCATCAGAGCTATGAGATAAACTCCCCACTATAATCTGGGGTGGTAAATCCTTTACTAATTACTACCCTATCTTTAAATATGTCATACCATACCAAAGCACCTCACTATGTATACTTCTTGTTCAAAGTAAAAGCTATAGAGTCAAAGTATATCACTTCATATTTAAGATAGTTAGTGATCTTAAGTCTAAACATACTTGCACCAATGATATGATGAGATACATTCACTGATATGAGATACATTCACTGATACAGATTAAGTATCCATGTGAAGATCTAATGGTAGGTCTCTAACGTACTTACTTCCAAAGTAAGCATCTATATGTTAACTCTAAGCATCCTTATGTTTATAGGTTGTGAGAACTACTGCTTGATCTAATAAAAAAGTATAACATGTGCTGATCTATCTGCATTAATAATGTTCCATCTTATTAATACTATGATCAGGGATATTTAGGTATATCACATTTGCATGCAATATGAACCTCACATCATGAACACTTCATGATTTTCTTTACATTGTGGTTTTATACTAGGGACTTTATAACATAGCTTAAAACATTGTAAATAATTATAAGTAATATATAAAAGTACCATGTATAAAAAAAATGCCTTTTACATTAATTAACAAGGTCTAAACACATGAATATAACTTTATTACACAAGCTTTAGGGCATATATCTAACAGTAGTAGATGCTTTGAGCAGAAAATTTATGGTAGCCATGAGATCTATGAATGTTAGGATAAAATACATGAATGATAGAGCTCTTTCAGTAGAATTTCAAGTAAAGCCCAGTCTTTCGCAACATGTTAAGGATGTTTAAAAAAAAGATGATAAGTTGAAGAACAACATAAGTTTGATCCAAGAGAGGAAGCTAATTGAATATGAGTTGAAGAGTGATAGATGCTTGTATTACAATAGTTAATTATGTGTACTAGACGTGGAAGAAGTGAAGGAGCATATTCTTTAGAAAGCTCATAATATACCATATGCTAAGCATCCTAGTAGCACTAAGATGTATTAAGACCTAAAGTCTTTTTATTATTGGCATTGTATGAAGATAGATTTGCTAGACTATGTTACCGATGCCTTACTTGTTAGCAACTGAAAGAGGAGTATGAAGTTCCATTTGGTTTGAATTATTGTATAGTAATACTAGAATTGAAATGGGATAGTGTCACTATGGATTTTGTTTTTAGGCTACCTATGACTAAAAGTAATATGTTTTGGTATGGGTAGATATGGATAGATTGACCAAGTTTGCTCACTTTACTAGTGATAATGGATTATTCACTAGAGAAGTTGGCAAAATTGTATATTAATAAAATAGTGAGACTACATGAAGTGTCATTATTAATTATATCTTATCAAGACTCAAGGTTTACATCAAAGTTTTAGAAGAAGCTACATAATGCCTTAGGCACTTGACTCAATTTTACTAAGGTATTTCATTTGCAAACAGATGGCCAATCTGAAAGGGTTATTCAAGTAATTCTAGCACTTGAGTGACTATAATCACAAGTTGATTATATACTTATAATAAGAGCATGTGTAATAGGTGCTGGAAGGCATGCTAAGAAGCTATGTCATAAAGTTTAAAGGGAGTTAGGATCAATGTCTCTCTTTAGGAAAATTTTCTTAAAGCAATAATTATCAAATGAGTTTAGGAATGGTTCCAGATAAGGCTTTATATTGAAGAAAATATAGAACTCCTTTTTATGCTAGAGTGAATTAAGTGAGAACAAGCTAATAGGGGTATACTTGATTAAAGAGGTTGAAGAAAAAGTGAAGATTATCATAGACAGGCTAAAAATACTCAAACAAACAAAAGTCATATGCTAACTTGAAGAGAAAAGATATAGAGTATCCAGTCAAAAACAAAGTTTTTCTCAAGGTATCTCCATGGAAGAAAGTCTTAAGATTTGGCAAGAAGGGCAAGTTAAGTCCAAGATTTATTGGTCTATTAATGATAACTAAATGTGTAGAGCTGGTAGCCTAGAGACTAGCTTTGCTTCTAAAATTACAACAAATCCACGACGTATTTCCTATGTCGATGCTTTAGAGATATAGATCGGTCCCCTCACATGTTCTAGCAATTGTGGAACTTAAATACAACTAGATTTATCTTGCGAGGAAGAACCAGTAAGGATTCTAGTGAGAGAAGTTAAAGCATTACGAAATAAGATAGTACCATTCGTAAAAGTGTTGTAGAGGCATCACAACCTTGAGGAAGCAACTAAGGAAATTGAAAGTTAGATGAGGGAGCAGCATCTACATTTGTTTGATCCAAGTAATTTAGAAGACAAAATTCTTTTAAGAGGTGAAAAAATGTAATGGCTAAAAATCTTGGTGTTATGAATAGTATTTTTCAGGATATGAATAGTGTAACACCTCTTACCTAATTTACTCCTGAACCGAATAAGAGATGCCACTTCCCGATAGGTCACTGACATTTCTCTCTCCTTTTATTAGCATAATGTCATGTGTAACCTTAATTAATAAAGGTTCTTTAGCTTTAATTTAGCCCTATTTAATTTTATTACATTCAATTTGGATGGCATACAAACTCTTAGGTGGGTTAGACCGATTACAACTCTAAAACTCACAAAGCACCTTAAAGAAATTTTTCCAAAAATTTGGCAGCATAATGATTGTCTAGGCAAAAATCCAAAAATTTCAACCTAACAAATGAACACTTCTCCATCCAACACATTCACAACTCAGCTTGTAGGATCCTTCTGGTCCATCTAATACCTCATCAGCATCAACAGTACACATATATAATTCAGAAGACACTTATTATATACAATTAGTTTATGGCATACATCTTTACTATCATTTATACATCACTATCTATCTCCTATACATAAGTGCATCTAAAAGTTATAAGATACGAACCAAGAAATTGAAAATATACCTAAAATATAGTTGTTTGCTATGCTACTTTCTTGTTGAGGCTAAACTGCATGATCTATATGCTACCTATACATCAAAAACCCGATATGTTACGCATATGCTTAGTAAGTGAAATTAATGATTCATATATTTAATCTTATAAAACTTGCATGAAGTCATAAATTATGACATTTCATAGGTGAGGTGTCATAATACTATTTAAGTCAAGCATTATGCAACATGCCAACATGTCCATACTCAACAATTATCATAAACAGTCATCACATGTTGTATCATTATATAGACATTCAAATATATTAAGTGTTCCTTTTATTTAAATTGTCTGGTCATCTATATCTCATTTACACCATCATGTTCATTATTCAATTATTTGCCCATATCTAAAAGATTATCCTTTTAATAATGGATAATAGGATCTCAATGTGTGTGGGGGCCCATATTTTGGACATTAATAGCCACACTCCATCATATCATATCTCAGCATAATCATCAAGATTGTGTAGGGTTTATATCCTGAACATCGAGGTTACACTTTGTCTTATAAGTTATGCAGGGATTTACATTCTGGACATCAATGGTTGCACTTTATCATATCAAGTCTCCTAGCGTGTAATGGCCCGTCGTGGACATTAGGGCAGCTATACCTACCATTAAATCTCATTAGCAGTGCAATGGCCCTTCGTGCACCTTAAGGCAACTACACCCACACAATATCATCCACACATCAATATCATCTCATGGTTATCCTCGTGGATTGACCACTCATGACACTAAAGTGTCTTAGCAGCTACTACTCCTTAGTTGACCAGTCAATCTATCTAGTAGGCATCTAACTAATATGGGCCTCAGTTCATGTCTCTCAAGTCCTTGCTCTTCTATTTAATGTATTAAGTTTCCATCTACTTAAAATTCCAAGTATCAAATTATTATTTTCTTATCTCTCTTTTTATTTATTTTCAAAGTCTCAAATTCCTCACATTTACTCCAAATCTCTCTTTTTCTCTTCTCATATTGACTCCTCTTTATTCCATATCTTGTATTTATTTCAAATTTAATTCATCCCATCTCGAATGTCTATAATTCCTCTAATCCACCAAGTTAAAGATTAGGTCTCAAATTATGTTAATTACATAAATTTATTTCCTTTAGTTAACATTTTACTTATATATATGTTATA
>CANXYI011532734.1:0-11654 GCA_948208565.1 Hura crepitans
ACCAGATGACTATAAAAGGCCTTTACCTGAATGATTTATATTTTGTGAGTTTTCTAATGATTGTGGGCTTGAGGCCCTGTGTGATGTGTGGTGATGATATAATGATGATATTAAGGACCAGAAGGGTCTAGAGAATGACAAAATGTGATGAATTTTTATTTGAAGTGTTTTCACAGGTATATTTTTGGAAATATCACCTGGGTTGTCGTTATGTTGCTTGAATTTTTGAGAAATTAATAAGTGACTGTAAATTAGATTTTAGTGTCATAAATACCTTGTATAGTGATGTTTAAGTGATAAACTAATGATTTAAGTATTGTCTATCCAAGAAATAAATAAGACTATAAGTGTTAAACGAATAAAGGGTCAGAGAAATTTAAGGATGGGTGATCAGTTGGGAAGTGCACCTCCTATTGGATTTCTTCAGGGACCAAGTAGGGGTGTCACAAGTAAAGGTGATGTGGACCTATAGGTAGCAAATGGAGTAAGAGTTGTTGCATTAGTTGTAAAAACATATCATCTGTATTTCCCTTCAGGACTTGTATTGGAACTTGATAATTGTTATTTTGTTCCTTCCTTGAACAAGAACATTATTTCTTTATCTTGTCTTGCTAAATAAGATTTTGATATTAAAATTAACAAGAGCAAGGGTTGCTTAGTTTATAAAGACAATGTTTTATATTGTTCTAGATTTAATGTTAATGGAATTTATGTTTTTGATAATCAAAAGGAACTCAATAATATTACTACCAAAAGACAAAATGTGGATAACCTGAAACCATCTTTCTTATGGCACTATCATTTAAGCCATATAAATGAGAAATACATGTCTAAGTTACACAAGTCTGGTGACTTAGGTTCATTTGATTATGAATCAAATTGAAACATGCAAGTCTTGTTTATTAGGCAAAATGACAAAGACATTTTTTAGTGGAAAAGGTGAATGTGCTAGTGGGCTTTTGGACCTTATACATATAGACGTATATAGACCTATGGCCATATATGTAAGAGGTGGATTTCTCTACTTCATTGCCTTTATCAATGATTACTTTAGATATGGGTATGTGTACTTGATAAAGTACAAATTTGAAAAACTTTGAAAAGTTCAAAGAATTCAAAAATAAAGTTGAGAAACAGCTTGATAGAATTATTAAAACACTTCGATTAGATCGAGGTAAATAATACTTGTGTCATAAATTTTAAAGTTATCTAAGAGATAGTAGTATATTATCTCAATAGACTCTTTTATATACACCATGGCACAATGGTGTATCTTAAAGGAGAAATCAAATCATGTTAGATATGATTCGGCCTATGATGAGCTTTGCAGAGTTACCTAGATCATTTTGGGGTTATACACTGGAAACTACTGTTTATCTTTTAAACACAGTTCTATCAAAGTTAGTTGATGTTACACCATATAAGATATGGTATAACAAGAAACTCATTCTTTCACATATCAAGGTATGGGGATGCCTTGAATATCTAAAGAGAATAATGTTAGATAAGGTTGAAGCTAAGTTTGACATATGCTTATTTGTAGATTATCCAAAGAAAACTTTAGGATATTACTTCTATCATTTTTTAGGACAAAAGATGTTTATTTCAAAGCATACAATCTTTCTAGAGAAAGAGTTTCTTATGAAAGATAGTGGGAGTAAAGTTGAACTTGATAAACTTTAAGATCCATAAATTGAAGCAGATCAACTGACTGATCCCTATTTTATTACTTATAGTGATAAGATAACTGAAGAAACTATAGAAACACAAGTTCCTAAATGATCTACTATGGTTAGGACTATTCTAAAGAGATATAGATTTCTCATGGACCAGGATAAGAAAGTAATCATAGCAGAAGGCCATGAGCCCATTAGTTATGAGGAGGTTTTGAATAGTTTAAAATCAGACTCAAGGCTTAAGGCTATGAAATCCAAAATGGATTCCATGTACAATAACCAGGTATAGACCTTGGTTAATCCACCTAAAGGGATAAAAACTATTGGATGCAAATGGGTCTTTAAGAAGAAGACCAACATGGAAGGTAATGTGATTATCTATAAAGCTCAATTGGTAGCAAAAGGCTATTGTCAAAGACAAGGAATTGACTTTGATGAAACTTTTTCTCTAGTTGCAATGCTTAAATTCATTTAGATTCTGCTTACCATAGCTACTTATTAAGATTATGAGATTTGATAAATAGATGTAAAGACAACTTTCCTTAAATGGAAAATTGTCAAAGGAAGTGTATATAACAACTTTAAGTTTTTACATCCATAAATGGCAATCATGTCTACAAGCTTTAAAGATCTATTTATGGATTAAAGTGAGCTTTTAGGAGGTGAAACATCCATTTTAATAAGACAATCAAAGAGTTTAGTTTCTCACAAAACATAGATGAACCATATGTTTACAAGAAGGTCAGTGGGAGTACAATCATTTTTCTTGAGTTGTATGTAGATGACATACAACTAATAGGTAACGATGTCTCTATCCTCCAGTCAATCAAGATTTGGTTAAGTAAATAATTCTCCATGAAAAACCTTAGAGAAGTAACCTATATCTCAAGGATCAGGATTTATAGAGATAGATTTAAAATGTTGCTAGGTCTTTCACAGTCTACATATATAGATAAAATGCTATGTTATATGTGAGGCTCGATGTAGCATTTGCTCTAACTATCACAAGCATATTCCAAACTACTTATAGAGAGGAATATTGGATGGCTATCAAGAATATCCTTAAATACTTGAGAAGGACTAGGGATTTAATCTTAGTTTATAGAAAAGGAGATTTATAGGTTAGCAAGCATACTAATGCCAGCTTTCAATTCAATAAAGATGACTATAAATCTCAATTTGGATATGTATAAATTATATATAGATGAGCAGTTGTTTGGAAAAGTTCCAAATAGAATACAACTATGAATTCTGCCACCAAAGTTGAGTACATAATAGCTTTTGATGTAGCTAAGGAAGCTAATTGGATTATGAAGTTCATTTCTGAACTTAGGAGTGGTTCCAAGCATTATTGATTTAATACCTTTGTATTGTGATAACAATGGGTTTATTACACAAGCTCGAGAACCATAATCTCATCAATGATCCAAATATGTACTTCAGTGCTACCATCTGATTAGAGAGATCATCGATAAAAAGGATGTGGAAATTGAAAGGGCCCTCACAGATTAGAATATAGGTGATCCTCTTATAAAGGCATTATTACAAGGGAAGTTTGATTAACATGTAAATGCAATGGGCATTAAGTACATAGGTGAATGGCTTTAGTGCAAGTGGGAGATTTTTAGATGTATGCCCTAGAGCTTATGTAATAGGGTTATGTTCATATGTTTAAACCTTGTGAATTAATGTAAAAGGAATTTCTCTTTATATAATGATACTTTTATATATTACTTATAATTGTTTGAAATGTCTTAAACCATGTTATAAAGTTGCTAGTATAAAATCATAGTGTAGAGGATATCATGATGTGAGGTTCTTATTGCATGCAAATGTGATATACCAAAATATCCCTGATTGTAGTATTAATAAAATGAGACATTGTTAATGCAGATAAATCAGCACATGTTATACTTCTTGATTGGAACAAGTAGTATTTCTCACAAGTTGTAAGCATAAAAATGCTTGGAGTTTACATGTGGATGCTTACTTTGGAAGTAAGTACATCAAAGACCTACTATGAGATCTTCACATGGATACTTAATCTATGTCAGTGAAAGTATCTCGTCATATTAGTGGTGCAAGTATCCTTCGATTTGAGATCACTAACTATCTTAAATATGGAGTGACATACTTTGACTCCAAAGCTTTTACTTCAAATAAGAAGTATACATAGAGAGGTGCTTGGGAATGGCATGACATATTTGAAGATAGGGTAGCAATCAATAAAGGATTCACTACCCCAGATTATAGTAGGGAGTTTATCTCACAGTTTTGATGAGTAATCTTTATTTAGGAATCTTTGGCCAAAGTAAGATGCAATATGTGAATAGGATTCACAAAGTGAATTATTGGAATAAAGATGAAATTATCATAACAATATGTCTAAGGCTTAATTAGACATACTTAGTTAAGCTTTGAGTTGACACAAGTCTATACTCTAAACAAGATAGTATAACAGATGGTGAAAGAAGTTTATTGTACTGTAACTGTATATGACGAGTTAAGTCAAACCACTTGACTTTTTAGCTCTTAAGTAGTCATGATTCACATTTAGATTCCTCTCGTAACTTGTATACAAGTGATATATCAATTAGTGAATTGATATTGATTCAATAAGATGGAATCTATAGAGTCCCAATTGGACTAGGACTCTAATTCACTATGTACTACCAAACTGTTCTGGAAACTTGTAGGGTCACACACATAAAAGGAGTTTGAGGAAGATTCAATGACATTGAATGTTCTAATGATATGAGATATCATTAGAAGATAAATTAAGAAGAATATATAAGCAAATGGCTTGGGGCCCACTTACAAATGAGAAGTCCAAAAAATCAGGGTTTTTAGAAAATTAAGGTTTTTAGACTTGGACTTTATTAAGTCTAAATTTTAATTATTCTTGCATCTAATTTTTGTGGGCTTTTAAAAGGTTTAAAAGGCCTTAAATTAGAGTAATTTTTAATCCAAAATAGGACCTAGGAGTGCCACATAGGATTAATAAAAGTGAGGCCAAAATAGATTGCACATAATCTCATTAAAAGGCTTATATGCATAGGATAGAAAGGGGCCCAATTGGTGTGTCCATTCTGGTCCGACTTAGGGCTGATTTTGAGTGTCAAAATCTGACCTAAAAAGGGTTTATTTGAATTATAAATAACCTTTATAGCTATATCACCACACATGTATTTTCTATAGTAGAAATTGTCATATAAAATAATTGAAAACACATAAATTTCTTCTTCTTCATTCATCCATTTGAAAATCCTACTAGCACCTAGATTTTTAAGTTGCTCTCTTTTAAGAACTTCTTGTGTGGATTACCTTAGAGGTGTTCTCAATTAAGGATCACTGTGGTTTGTGACAACTCGGCGAGAAGAGCAAAGGAAAAGGAAAGCTGCATATTAGTATTGCATAGAGAATTTACAGTAAATTCTTATTTTGTGATTTCCTCTAATATAAATAATTTTATTTTTCAATTTTTTGATGTTCCAACCCTTGCTAAGGTTCTATGGATATTTTATTTTCACTGCATATGACTCCATAAAAACAAACAAATATCAATAGTAGTAGAGTTTGAGAATGTGTTCCCAAAAGAGCTACCTAATTTGCCACTAGAACAAGAGCTTGAGTTTGGGATTGATATGTTACTTAGCACCACACTTGTTTCCATAACTCTATATAGGATAGCTCCTATGGAGTTGAAAAGTTGAAACTACAATTGCAAGAGCTATTAGATATGGGTTTTATTAGACCAAGTGTGTTACCATAGGGAGCACTGATTATGTTTGTTAATAGGAAAGATAATTCTTTGAGATTGTGCGTCGACTACAGATAGCTCAATAAAGTCACTATCAAGAACAAGTGCCCTTTCCCTTAGATCGATGGCCTTTTTTATCAACTTAGAGGGGCAGGTACCTTCTATAAGATTGATCTTAGATCTAAGTATTGTCAATTAAGGGTGAAAGAGGTAAATGTGCACAAAATTGCTTTTTCGACAAGATATGGCCATTACAAGTTTTTGACAATGCCATTTGGGCTTAACAATGCTCTAGTGGCATTTATGGATCTCTTAAATGGTATCTTTTAGCCATTTTTGGATTAATTTGTGGTGGTCTTCGTTGATAATATTTTTGTGTATTCTAAGAATTGGGATGAATATGTAAAGCATTTAAGGATAGTTTTACAAATACTGAGGGATAAAAAGCTCTATGCTAAGCTCAGCAAGTGTGAGTTTTGGCTAAATGAGGTATCGTTTCTAGGGCATATAACTTCAGCAGATGGCATTAAAGTTTATCCTAGCAAGAATGAGGCCATTATAGAATAGAAGTCACCCAGGAATACCATAGAGATTAGAAGTTTTTTTAGGTCTAGCAGGCTATTACAAATGATTTATCAAGGGGTTTTCTCTGATAACCACCCCTATGACATGTCTTTTGAAGAAGAATGTTAAGTTTTATAGGATAACAATTGTCAAGAGAGTTTTGAAAAGATTAATAGTATGTTGATAGAGGCTTTGATCCTAGTTCAAACAGTATCAAGTAAAGAGTTCACCATCTATAGTGATGCTTCGTTAAATAGGTTAGGATGTGTGCTTATGCAAAAAGGCAAGGTAGTTACCTATGCTTCAAGATAGCTGAAACCTTATAAGAAGAACTAACCAACTCATGAGGCACTATCTTTATGGGGAAGGGTGTTATGTTTACACTGACCACTAAAGTTTAAAGTATCTTCCCACTAAGAAGGAGTTAAATTTAAGACAAAGAAGATAGATGTAGTTAATAAAGGACTATGATTGCCTTATTAACTATCATCCAGGGAAAGCCAATGTGGTGGCAGATACTCTTATTAGAACATTTATATTGGCTTTAAGGGCTATGAATACTAGTTTAAAGTTGTTACATGATGAGGGTCTATTAGCGGAGCTATAATTCCAGCCAAGTTTATTGTAGTAAGTGAAATATGCTCAAAGGAATTATCACAGGCTTACGAATGTTATGAGTATGATTTAAGAGGAGAAACCTACTGAGCATAAAATCAAGAGTAATTATAACACCTTCTATTCAATCCACTTCTAAACCGGATAAGAGATGTCACTTCTCGGTAGGTCACCCATCTTAGTATTTCCCTCTCCTCATACTCACTTAACTTCATGTGTAACCTTAATTAATAAAGGTTCATTAGCTTTAATTCAACCCAATATAATACTGTTACATTCAGTTTAGATGCCATCTAACTCTTAGGTGGGTCATATCCATTACAACTACCAAAACTCTTAAAACACCTTATTTTATCAGAAATTTGATAGCATAACAGTTATCTAGGGAAGAATCCAAAAATTTCAACCTATTAAATAGACACTCTTATATCAAACACATCCATAATTTAGCTTCTAGGATCCTTTTGATCCACTAGCAACTCATCAATATCAATAGTAACACAAACACATATACTCAATAAGCATGCATCACATAATATAACATCCCATTGTTCTCACTATGACATAGTTCCCCTCTTACACATGAGTGTATCTAGTTATCATAATATACAAAGTTTAGAGATAAAAAGGATACCCAAGCTATATTGTTTACTATGCTACTACTTTGGTGAAGCTGGATTGCTTGAGCTATCTACTACCAATGCATCAAAACACTCAATACGCTAAGCATATGCTTAGTAAGTGAAATTAATGATTCATAAATTTAATCACACAACGTATACATCATGCCATTGATTATGTCATACATCATGCCATTTAATGTGTCATGTATCATTGTAGTGTATATGACAAACATCATGTAACATGCCATCATGGTCACACTCACATGCACTATAACTAGTCATTAACATGCATCATAGTTATTCATTAATTTGCAATATAAAGGCATAGGATTTAGTTATATTAGATCTTTCTTTTTGCCTAAGTTATCCAATTATCTTCATCTCATTTACTCAGTTATATTCATTATTTAGTTGGTGGCCTATATTTGAAAGACTATCCATTTAACACTGGATAACAGGATCTCACTATATGGGGCTTACATTTTGGACCTCGACGGCTGTACACCATCATCATATCTCATCATAATTGTGTAGGGGTTCACATCCCAAACCTCGATAGTCATACTCCATCTTATAAGTTGTGTAAGGGCCACATTCTAGACCTCGACAACTATACTCCGTCATATCAAATCTCATATTGTGCAGTGGCTTATTATAGACCTCAGGGTAGCTGCACCTACCGTCAATCTCATAAGTTGTGCAGTAGCCCTTCATAGACCTTATGGTAGCTACACCCACATAATATCATCAATAAATTAGTATCATCTCGTGGTTATCCTCGTGGATCAACCTCTTGTGACACCACAATGTCCTAGTAGCTACTACTTCTTAGTTGATTGGTTAACCTATCTAGTAGGCGTCTAACTAATATAGGCCTCAGTTTATGTTCATTGAGTCTTCACTCTTCTATTTGATATGTCAATTCCCCATCTACTTAAAATTCAAATATCATATTATTAATTTCTTCCCTCTCTATTTACTCAATTTCAAGTCCTATGCCTATCACATTAACTCTAACTCCCTCCCTTTTTGCCTTCTCATATTGACTTCTCTTTATTCCACATTTTACATTTATTTCAAGTCTAATTTTTCCCCTTTTAGTGACCATAATTCTTCTAATCCACCAAGTTAAAGATTAGGTCTCAAATTATGTTACTTACATAAATTTATTTTCTTTAGTTAACATTTTAATTATATATATGTTATATAGTCATGTTAGGTCTTTATTACTCTACCATGACCCATTCGACTAACTTAGCGAATTCCATGTAATGACCATATATTTCCATACAAACATTCAAATTATGTTATACTAATTCAATTAGCCTACACATACACATTTTTCCATTTATTACCATTTAAATTCTATTAATTTCTTTATATGTGAATTTTGGCCATATTAGGTATTTCACCATGCCTAACATTTCTTTCATATCTTTCACACCATTTAGGCTCAAACTAATGTATACATACTATTTCTAATCACATCTCATACAAATCACATGCCACACCATGCAAACATGCACTTCCATACATATACGTATAACACAATTTATGCAAATTAATGAATTAAATGCATAAATCACTACATTCACTTACTTGGCTCACCAAATTGGCCTCAAATCACCACTCACTCTTGTCCTTCTCTTCTCTCTACCACTCCTTCCTCTCTTCCTACAAACATACATATATGTCACCTATGAAAATTTTTCAAAATTTTTATATACAACTTAATAGAAATATAAACCAATAAATACCTTATATATCTTAAACCCTACCTTAAAAAAATATTAGAAATTAAAAATAACCATTTTTGCTCACCTTGATCACTATTAACTCTATCCTAATGTCTCCCTCTTTAAGCTTCCTTATGATGAAATTCCACTTAAATTAGAGAGAGGAGAGCATAAAGGTAATTTTGATGTATTAAGTTGTTAATTTGGTAGAGTTTTAACGGGTTAAATGAAGAAGAAATCTAAGATTCCAAGGGAGAAGAAGGTGTCTAACTTTGAAGGGGAAAAGGGGTTGAAAATAGTTATTTTGAAACATCTAGAGTCCACCTTTTATGTATGGGAAGGATGGATAGGAATGTGCCAAGTGTAAAATGGATGACTAGGATTTAATCCTAGCTATTTAATCTCTAAAAATTCATCTCATGCTCCCATTCTCCAAAAAATCAGTTGATAAGTCTAAAAATCATTAAAATCAGTATTTTAATTATCCTCCCAAAAATCAAAATTTTTCTTCAACAAAAATTATTTTTTTCAGGTAAACACGTCATAAATTAATTCTTGACCTCAAAAAATTCCAAAACTAGTTCCATTGGCTTTTGCTGAGCACTTTTTAAAATATTTTTTGTTTAGCTTCAACTGAGTCACTATTCGTAGGACACGATAAGCAAACTTTATAGTCTATTTTAACCCCCTAAATGACTTCAATTTAATCCTAAAATTCATTTATAATTATGTTTTAATCATTTATGTCATCTATGGCCTCAGCTCACTTTAAGTTCATGAAAGTACTATTCACTGTTAGGGGCCCTAATTAAATTATCAAAAAATTACGGGCATTATAGTAATGGTTGTTTGTTTTATCATGATTATCTCTATGTACCTAACATTGAAGATGAGAGAAAGCAGATCTTGCAAAAAGCTCATAATGCTCCTTATGCCATGCATCCTAGTAGTACTAAAATGTAGTAAGATTTGAAGATAGTTTATTAGTGGCCAATTGTTCATGTCCCTTACTTTTTGAGGTTGGTTAAATTGAAATAGCAAAATACTCAACCTAAATCTCACTCCTCAAGTCTCGAAAGATGAGAAGAAAATTAGAGGAATCCTAAGTTGTTCATATTCAATTAGCCTAGAAAGCGCAAATTGGGCACTATAAGATAGGAGTGGCCACCCAACCAGAGTTGGAAAATACCTTGTAAGGCCAAAACCAGAGTGGTTTAAAACCCTACTCTTATTTATACCTCAAGTTAATACCAAATTTTAGATTGAATTGATAATTTTATCATTTTTCTCAAGCAGGTTTGAAAATTAAAATGAATCATACAATCACATAAAGGAATAATAAATATACATAGTTACAGAAGAAATAAATCAAATTTACATACATAAAATTGGGTAATTGATTATTTTGATAACTTTGGTTCTTACATGATAATTTTTAGAAAATAGATTTTATTATCGTGACTTTTATTAAGGAAAAATCAAAACCCGTTTTATTAAAAAAAATAATTAATTAGGTATAGAATGATTTGGTTATTTTTTTATGATATGTGAAAATTATTTTCTATCTATTACAATATTCATAGAATATACAAGAAAATAATTAGAATGAAAATTAAATTACATGGCAATTAACTAAAATACATTCTCACCAAAAAGGAAATAAAAAAATTACATAAAAATTACCTAAAATACAATCTAACTGAATATAAATAAAATTACATTGAAATCACCTAAAATACAATCTAACATAATAAAAATAGAATATAAATAAATAAAATAGAAAGGGGAAAATTAAGGAGAAAATAAAGAAAAAAAATAGCAAAGGGAGAAAAATAAAGGGGTCAACTTGACTAGATGTTTGATAAGAGGACAAAAGATAGATTAAATAAAACCCCCAACAAATCTCATATAACTCACATCACAATAAAAACACAATGTCAGTATGAGGCAAATGACAAAATTGATAGAAAGAATAAATAATAAAAAAGAATGTGAAATAAATAATTAAAGAAATAATGAAAAAATAAGAAATAAAATAAACAAATAAATAAATAGCATATGAAAAGAGAGTAAATAAAAAAAATTGAATCAAAGAACAAAAGAAAACAATACACTAATAACAAACAAACAGAATAAGAGTACTACATCTAACTGGTAGATAAGTACCTAAATAAAATAAGATTACCACATTTAACTATTAAATGGGCAAAAAATAAAATAAAACAAAAAAGGCACCATGCCTAACTGGCAAATAGATGTAAAAAGAAAAAGGAAATAAAGGAGAAGAAGAAGGAGAATTAGTCGACCCACCATGCATAATTGCCTTTAGCAATAAACTTGAGAGAAAATAGGCAAAAAGCTTTGACAACAAACTCTTAAAATATGAAAAAAGGTGTTTATAAAGTATTTTTACATCTTTTTTATGTGCACTTATCGAGAAAAGTCGACCCCTTGGACTGGTATAGAGTTTGACTTAAATACAAGAAAATTGAGATTGAAAATGACCATTTTAGCCTAAGGAAAATGGGCATTTTTAGGCCAAAATGGCCGTTTCCCAAAGTGAAACAGCCTGTTTGCCATTTAAATGACCGTTTTTAATGGCCTGTTTGGGAATCCATCTAGGACTCAAACATGTGAAACGGCACCATATTTGGAGCCAAAATGGTCATTTTAGCATGGT